>PVJO010008275.1:0-76195 GCA_004026905.1 Hystrix cristata | reverse complement strand
GACTGAAGGGTGTCCTATAGCATTAGACTGACACTTTATGACTGTCTTGCTGCCTTACAGTTTTTCACCCAAAGATCTATTAATGTTTTTTTGCCTGAAAAATATTACTAGCCTGTGATGGTTGGGGTGGTTCACTCTTAAAAATGTAAACCAGTGCAGCTTTTTAAACTTCTTTTTAATTGTGTGATAAAATGCACACATAAAATTATACCAGATGAAACGCATACATCAGTCATTTATTGCAGAATAAACACCCACACAAAGAGATTTTAAAGAGAATGTTAAATTTTAAACTATGATGTATAGATTAGATATTTGTAGAGAAATTGAGTACAGTAAACTAAATTCATCCTTTCGCTTAACTGCTACACACTAATCCTCTAAATTTAAGCAATTACAGTGTGATAAGTCTGGATAGAATAAATCAGAGGCTTATTTCATATTCGAAATTATCTGTCTGTGGTCTCAAGAATACATACAGTAAAATGTCCTCGAATTTCAAAATGTACTTGCACTTTTTTTAAAAAAACTACATATTTTCCCAAAATATAATGGTGTTAAATTGCTTTAAAGCAGTATTTTTAAATTTCAGGTAGAGCCATTTTGAAATGTGGAAGCACCAACTATTTAAAACAAAATAGAAAATGCCAAATCCATCACACATACTAAGGATAAATATTTTTTGTGAAACTATTTTATATACCCCTGTTGTGGTGGCACACACCTATAATCCCAGCACTCTGGAGGCTGAGGCATGAGAATCACCAAGAGTTCCAGGTCAGCCTGAACTACATAGCAAGACCCTGTCTTGAAAACTCCCCCAAAAAAGAAAGAAAATGTGAAAGTCCTCTTATACTTTAAATATAAATGGTAAAACATCTTAATGTTAAAACAGATTTTATGTTTTTGCTTCAGTAGTAATGGACCACATGGGGGGAATACAGCAAAGGAAATGACAAAATAAAATGGGAAGAAAATGGTATATGGAAGTTTAATTTAGTGACACTGAAACTAGTGTAAAACTTACGGGAGAACCTTGAGGGAACACAGCTGTAGAAGAGAAGGGGGTACCCTTTATTGTCTTTTGAGCAGTTCAGGTATGCTAGGCCCTTCTGTATATCATCCGTAGACTAAGCGGTTTGATAGGGACAATTACAATGGTTCTCCATTTCACTTTTTTTTTTTTTGGGGGATCGAACTCGGGTCCTTGTGCTTGCAAGGCAAGCACTTTAACCACTGAGCTAAATCCCCAGTTCTCCATTTCACTTTTAAAAGGTTTGTTTAATCCAAACTGGATTTATGTGATGCCTTCTTACTCAGCCATGAGACATACGTATTTGAATTTGAGATTTTTCTAAGAATAGGCATTATGATTCTCTTTGGAACAATTAGTTCTTATTTAATATTTTAAAACTAGATGAAGCCAGAATTGCAAGTGTTGATGGAACACAGACAATTGTAAATTTTTCAAGTTTTTTCTGATTTTTTTCAAAAATTTTATAACATCATTGGAATTTTTCTATTTATTTAAGTACTTCTGTGTTTTTCACATCAAAACTATAGGCTATTTGCACTTATCATAGCATATATATGTTGAAACAGTTAAATGTTCATTTAATGATCAAAAAACAAATGCTACATAGTGGTTAAAATATTTTGAATAGGAATAACAATCTATGGTCTTTATCCTTAGAAACATAATTTGCAGGCTTAGATTACTACAGTATTTTTCTTTTTAAATCTAGCAATTCATGATGACCAATAAACTGGACACAGCAATGTGGCTTTCCCGACTGTTCACAGTTTACTGCTCTGCTTTGTTTGTTCTGCCTCTTCTTGGGTATGTATTATGTGTTTCTGACTTTGATAAGCCACTTGTGCAGGCAGTTTATGAAATGTCTTTCAGGTGTAAGAATTACTAAACTGTGAAGGGTTTAGGGACAAATAAAACACAAGTCCCATTAAATCACTAATAACCTAGTAATCAATTGGAGAGATATTTTATATCTTGTTTTATATATTGTGATTTGTAAAAATAACATCACATTGAAAATCTGAAGAAAAGTAGATATATAGGGATGAAGTGAGTTCATGGTTTTTGCATTTCTGTTTTTTTTAACTTGATGGGAAAAATTACTGTTTTATTATGAAGTTCAGTTGAGCATGTATGTGAAGGAGATTCTACCTTTTAAGAAGGTAGAATCGGTTAAAGTAATTTTTTTCTATTGGCAATTAAGTGATTTAGGTGTTGTGCAATTCTGATGCAATTCACAAAGGAGGAAGAGACATGGTAGTTGTTTGTGTCTCGTGATAACTTGTCCTCTGGTAATTCGCAGGTTGCATGAAGCAGCAAGCTTTTATCAACGTGCTTTGCTGGCCAATGCCCTGACCAGTGCTCTGAGGCTGCATCAAAGGTTACCACACTTCCAGCTAAGCAGAGCCTTCCTGGCCCAGGCGTTGTTAGAGGACAGCTGCCACTACCTGTTGTATTCGCTCATCTTTGTCAACTCTTACCCTGTTACAAGTATCCTTTTTTACTCTTGACAGTGAAGTTACCATTTAAGCTGTGAGAGATCTCTTAGGTTTTGACAGGGAGGATTCAGGAATGAGGATATTCCATGAAGCTCGGGTTTGTTTGTTTTTTGGCATTTCATTTCTATGCAGAAGATAGGTTTAGTGCAAGAATTTCTGACCTTAATATCTAAAATCAAAGAGTTGAAAGAGCTGATTTGGGAATTTTAAATTTTGCCTGTTAGTGTTCTTACCTCTTGTTGGGTTCTTTGTTTGCAATGGATGTTTAAAAATGGAGATTCACATGGTGACATGTGCCTGTAATCTCAGTACTTTTGAAAGCTGAATCAGGAGGAGTACAACTTTGAGCCCAGCCTGGGCATTTTAGCAACATATCAAAATCCAAAATAAAATGGGCTGAAGAGGTAGCTTAGTGCAGAGGCCTTGGGTTCAATCCCCAGTACTACACATACACACAGAAAATTCACATTCAAACCACTAGCTTACACAGGACTTTAAAATTTCTTTCATTTTATTCTTGTGTTTAGGAAAGTATCCAGATCTCTTTCTTCTGAAAAGAGAGGTCCCGAGCTTGTTTCTTTCTTACCACTCAGTAAATTAGAAACAAATGAAAATTAACCAAGAAATAATAAAGAGAATATTTAACGTATATAAAGTAGGGAAAGAGGACACACATGGGTGATCCATGTAGCTAATGAGAATTTAATAATTCATTTGGTTTGCTTTTTTGAGACAGGGTCTTGCTATGTGGTTCAGGCTGGCCTTGAACTTGTGGTGATTCTCCTACCCCAGAGACCAGAGTGCTGGGCTTACAGGCATGCACCATCATGCCTGGCTTAACAATTCATTTGGAATTCGTATGATTTTTGATTTCAAAAGTATGTTGTAGGATGATAAAATGGGAATTAATCCAAAAAAGAGTTCTGCAACTCAGTATGTTTACAAAGCAGTAAGTTAAACATTTTAAAAATAAGGTTCTTATTGGCCTCTTATGCAGTGTGAGAGTAAAGAGTTATCAGTATTTCTTAAGTTTTTTTTTTCCCCTGTAGATAATCCCTCTGGAAATTATACTATTTTGTGCTTTTTGATGTATTGGTGTATAAAAGCTTTTGGATACTTACTGATACAATTATACATAATGGAAAACACAATAAACTTTCTCCAAGATTAAATATTACCCATTTAGATAATACCTATGTTTGAAAAGTTTCAAATTTTAAACAGGCATTTTTTTTTTTTTTTTTTGGTGTTCCGGATTGAACCCAGGTCTTTGCATATGTGAAGCATGATCTGCCAGTGAGCTACAACTTCAGCCCCTAAGTAGGCTCTTAAGTGTTAAAGAAACTAGAAGAAAAGGAAACTGAAATTTCCTGAGCACCTCAGTTCTGTATGTAGGAATTTGATATTTAATCCTTAGGTGCACTTTGAAAAAAATTGTTGTGTCACACTCAAAACTTTGGCTGGTAAATAGAAGGACTGACAGGGTCTCCTGTTTAAAAGGCCTACCTAGTTAACAATTAATGGGCAGTATTTACGTATAGTTTTTTTGTGGTACTGAGGATTGGAGTCAGATACTCTACTAATGAAGACATATCCAGCCTTTTTTTTTTTAAATTTTGAAACAAGTGTCTCACTAAGTTACTGGGATTACAGGTGTGTAGCACTGCACCTGTCTGTAGTTTTAAAATATTTCCATCTGTTCCTTATTAGAGCCAGTAACCACTTAAATGTGTAGTAGGTGGAGATTCTGTTTAAAGTTCGTGTTTTATCAGATTAAGTAGTTTGGGACATAAGGATAAAGTTTTTTACTTTTTAATGTATGAATCTGTAATGTCACATCATAATTTGTATTTCTTTATTTTTTGGTAAAACTCACTACATAATTGTATTGATGCTTATTCGACATGTCATTGGGTTGATTTTTCCTAGACTTGTTCTTTGAGGTGCTTTGCAATTATAAATATTAAAATTCTTGTTTTTCTGAGATACTATGGGAAGATATATAAAGATTCTTCATTATGCCTTTTAATAGCTTAAAATTTCCTTGGAGAGAAAAATAGAAGTGAAAGAAAATGTATTCTAACTAATTAACTTAGAGCAAATTGAATACATCAATACTGAACTCTGGGACAGTGCCTGGCACAGATAGTTGCTCAGTATGTTTCGTTGAGTGAGTACTCAGGCCATACAAATGAGACTGGACTGTGATTGAAGACAACCTGTCTGCCTTTTCTTTCTGGTTGGCTGTTTGCTAGCCTGTCTCTCATGGGACTGTTGAAGACTAAGGATTGCATATTCTCTACATTCTTATGGGAGAAGGCATGGCAAACAGTGGAAATAACATAAACTAGTAACTGGCAAGAAATACTAATCTGATTCCTAAGGAAGTTGGGTAAGTGTGATAATTTTACTTGCTCTATTAGTGACAAGCACATATACTTAGGGTTAAAATTGTACTTTGTACCCCTTACTGTTTTCTTAATAGTTCAAAAAGTGACACTGAAAGTTGAGTCTCTTTTTATGAGTTTGTGAACTGAGATGAATTTCTACAACATCAGAGAATGTGAAATTCTACAACATCAGAGATGAATGACTCATTAGAAATCTCTAGCTTTGACCTGTATATAGTCTTCATGGGGCGGGTGGTTACTGGCCTTGAACTGGGTATTTAGCACAGGGTGGCCATGAACTTATTTGAAAGAGGATGAAACTTGGTTTAGGAAAATGTATGGGTGACAGAGCCAGGACTGAAACCCAGATCCCTCAACTCTCAATTCAGGGTTCTGTTTCACTACCTGACACTACCTCTGTCACTGAATCAGTCTTCAAGTCTGGATGTATATCAGAGTTTAAATTGAATTATTTAAACTGCAGCAGAGTTTCACAGTAGCCATCAGAGAGCATTATAGTTTTCATCAGTTTTAAAGTGGTGGATATGTGATTCATTAAAGCATTGAAGACTGAGAAAAATGGTATTTTACCTAATTTGTGTGAGTAGTAAGAATTGGCCAAGATACTAATTTGGAGAATTAGTATATTGTTAGAGAATTAGGTTTTTTTGTAATAGTTGGGTTGGTGCTCACCAATTCGAAATTGGGAAGTTTGGGATCCTAAATAAGTTGTGGTTATAATGAATTTGATACTCAGATTATGTTATAGCAGTCACCTTTTCCCTTCAATATCAAGCCTTCATCTAGGATAGAAAAAAATATAATGATTCATTCCTTCGAAACTGATAGTATTTTGAGAGCTAGTATTTTTGCCATTCATGATTAACTAAGAGTCTAGCATTTCATGGAAGTACTTGACAAGGGTTTTTTTGTTTTGTTTTGTTTTTTTTAAATCAGCCTGGCAGTAATTGGGGTGGTGAATGAGATCTTTTGAGCAATTTCCATTTTTCAAAAAGCTGAATGAAAACTATGTTTATCCATGGCATAAAGCCAAACCATTGCACTTAAATATAAAGATTCTTTGTATCTGTATTTAAACTTTGAGAACATAATTGTAACAGCTTTTTAGGTGCAGTGTCTCAAAATTATGCGGTTTTTGCAGGAAAGAAATAATAAAAGATCTTTAGTTGAGGAAAGTTTGAGAATTAACTCTGAGCTCTTACCTCAGACTCTCCTCAGTGGCTAGGATCTGGGAAAGCGCTCTGAGACAGTGTTTGAAGGCTTGGAGTGGCCAGGATGGCCATTGTGCGGTTCAAAGCTGTGTGTGATTCTCAGAGGTGGCCTGGGTTTTAATATGATGTAGCAGAAGCTTGCAGTGCTTTAATAACCAGCAGAAATAAATGAGAAAAACCTTTCTTAGTCTTTTTTCTTCATAAAAAGAACCGTGAGTTTTAGAAAGTGAAATACTTTCTTTTAATAAATAACAAAACTTCGTTTGATTCAAGGTATGTCAGTAAAACAAAAAACATTGCACCGAACTCATTTTGCAGGTGTTTCAGAGCTGTATATTTGGATGTAGCACGTACCCTATTTTGCAAAATATTTGATGACTTGTAAATATTTTCCTTGATTGTTTTCTTCAGTGAGTATTTTCCCAGTCTTGTTATTCTCTTTGCTTCATGCTGCTACATACACGAAAAAGGTCCTTGATGTAAGTAAAACTATGCTCTTTCTCCGATTCTTGGATTATAAGTAGTTGACATAAATTTGAGTTCTAAGACCTTTTGGCATTTGTCACAGAGAATCCCTTTATGCCCTGTAAACTTGTTAAAAATTATTTAGTGATTTGAAAAATTTGAGTTTGCAAGTTTTTATTGTTGAAGTGTCACAAACTAGTACATTTTATAAGATAAAGGATTCTACTCAAAGTACCCACCCACCCAGTTCCCAGAGGATTTCCTGAAATCTGAAACAGACCTCTTTGTTTTTTAAAATATTCATTTCTTTTAAGCTTGATGAGTTGTCTTGTTCTGACAACTCATCAAGCTTATATAATTGTAATATAACAGATGAATAGGAGTATGCTGATTCTTTTTTACATTAATGTTAAGAATTGCTGCTCTCCTGAAATTTTAATTGCTAAATTGGAACATTAAGTTTAAGTGTGCCAGAAGGATATCCTGCGTATACACTGAAATTTGAATTAAAATATCCCAATTTGTGGCTTTTATTGGCTTTTTTCTTTATAAGTCTTTGGTTATATCAGTTAGTTAATTCTTTGGTTATAGCAGCAGTTTTCTTTATAATTCTTTGGTTATAGCAGCAAACTTAATTTCTACTGTTAGCTAGAGTCACGTATTTTAATTGTGTTACTCGGTTATCAGATTTTTGTTCTGATTGGGAAGAGATAACCACCATTTTTGGTAAAGTGATTTTAACTTTAAAAAAAACAAGCTTCTAAGAATGAAAAGTACTTTTTTGTGTGTGCCGGGGATCGAGCGCAGGGCCTTGCTCTTGCTTGGCAGTCACTCTAACCACTGAGCTAAATCCCCAGCTCCAAAGTACTTTTGATAATGTGTTTTTACAAAGTTGTTTTCAAATACACACAATAAAACAGGAAAATACACTAATATTTGTCTTTAGTTTTTGTGAACTTTTATAATCATTTTCAAATGATTGGCTTTTGGTAATATTATCTGTTGGATATGCGGGCTGCTTATTTAAAGAAAGAAAATATTGTCAGTTCTCAGTATTCTTGGGATCTGCATCTCTAGACTGAACCAAATGCAGACTGAAAATACTTGCCACAAAGTGTCTGTGTCTGTACTGAATACATACAGACTTTTCTTGGTACTGAATACATACAGACTTTTCTTGTCGTTTCTAAACAATACAGTATAACTTTTTACACAGCATTTACATTAGGAATTATAAGCAACCTGGAGATGATTTGAAGTATGAGAGGATGTGTAGGTTATATGCAAATAGTTTGTCATGTTAAGTAAGAGTCTTAAGCACCTGCAGCTTTGGTGTCTGAGGGGTGTCCTGGAGCTAATCTCCCACACAGGGGACAGTTACAGCGTGTCTGTTTTTGTAACTGAGTTACCAAGATGCTCGTTTGTAATGTTTGTTTTCTTTTGTTTTAGGCAAAGGGTTCGAATAGTTTACCTCTACTGAGATCTGTCTTGGATAAATTAAGTGCTAATCAACAAAATATTCTGAAATTCATTGCTTGTAATGAAATTTTCTTGATGCCCGCTACAGTTTTTATGCTTTTTAGGTAAGGATAAAAAATACATCTGTTTTTGGAAAACCGGTAAGTGAATATGATAAAGATATTAACTCAAACGTTATGTTGGTTGAATCAGTCTCAGTAGATATGAACTTGTAGAGCTAGATGGATCTTAGCAATCACTTTAGAAAAGAAGCCGGACATTATAATAAACTTAGGGATTTGTCGTGTGTTCCTTACAATATATCATTTAACATTTTGAAAATTAATTTCAAAGTTACAGCTTTTGTAAAAGTCTTAAGATGTCAGAATTTCTTCCATTTTTGCCATCACTGAGATGATTTCTTTAATTCAAGAAAATAATAAATGTGTGAGGTGTACTGGTGCTACTCAGGAGGCTGAAGCAGAGGTATCAAATGTTCAAGCCCAGCCTGGACAACTTAGTGAGACCCTGTCTCAAAGTAAAAAATGGTTAGGGATGTAATTCAGTGGTAGAGCACCCCCTGGGTTCAATCTCCAGTACACAGAAAAAATTAGTCTTACCGTAAGAGTTGCCCATGATCACCTCCTAACTTCGTGTATGTCTTAAGTGTGGAAATAATGCATAAATAAAACAAGTTTTCATTTTGAACGTTGGAACATTAAAATAGTGTGATTTTTTTTTTTTTCCATTGGTAATCTTGCAATTAAGTTTTAAAAACAGTGTACATTTCTGCCTGGATGCTTTCTTTTTAAATTTTTAGCTTTATAAGAAATGAGGCATTGTAATAAAATGAAATGAGGCATTGTAAATAAAAGCTAAAATATCATTTTATTATGAATCTTCGAGTTCTGTCCTCTCTTTCCCAGAGAGGACTTTGATATGTGTATATGTGTGTGGCCATTTAAAAATACTTACATAAATCTGTAGAAAAACTATATTATTATATCGTGAGTATCAGGTTTTGTTTGCTTGTTGAGTGTTTATTTGACATCACAGGTATCATGCATCAGTTATCTATGCCTTGCCTTTTTCGCTCATTTTTTCATGACTACTTGTGTTGACACACACAGTTCTGGTTTGTGTCATTTAAGGTTTGCATATTGTTCCTTCACATTACTGTGCTGTTTTATTACCCGTTCCCCTGATGGTGGACATTTGTTTCCTAATTTTTTCTTTTCTGAATATCGATGCAATCAACATCTTTTTACACTTATATGCCAGTGTTTTAACTTACATACGAGATTAATTTTGCTCTTTTATAAGCTAATAGCATTTTGTGTTTAATAGACCATGCCAAAATGTCTATTAAATTGTTAGTACACCTGTTTTTCATATTTTAAATTTTTAGTAAATTATCGATTACAAAATTATATTTTATAATTTTTCAAGTTCATTACATTGACTAATAGTGGTTTCATATACCTGACACTTACTCCATTTTTTTCAGCACTGGGCTTTGAAGCCAGGGCCGGGTGCTCGACCACTGAGCTACATCTCTATCCCTACCTTTTTTTATTTTTTAAGTAGAATTTGCTTCTCTATTGAGACTGGATATCCTGTTATCCTGTTATCTAATTTATTGTTATCTAACTTCCTTGTATCCCACTTCCCTCTTACCCTTCCTAATTACTACGAATTGCTGTTCTACCCTCTTCTTTGAGATCGACTGTTTTTAGCTTCTGTATAAAAATGGGGACATATGGTATTTGTGTTTTGGTGCTGGGATTATTACTTAGTTTCCTCCAGTACCGTTATTTTTTGCTGTAAATAGCAATATTTCATCTTCCTATATGATGAATGATATTCCGTAGTATTTATATACATGGGTTTTATATATATATATATGTGTGTGTGTGTGTGTGTGTATATATTACATTTTCTTTATCCATTCATCTGCTAGTAGATATACAGTTGAGTCAGTGAATAGTGATGAAATAAACATGGGCATTGAGGTATGTTGATTTCAGTTCCTTTGGATATATAGTACCTAGAAATGGAATTTTTAGATCATGTATTTTTAGTTTTTTGAGGAGCCTCCATACTTTTCTTCATTAATGGCTGTACTAATTTACATTCCCATCAGCCATGCATAAGAATTCTTTTTTTCTCTGCTTCCTTGCCAGCATTTATTTGTTGCTTTTATCATAATAACTGTTTTGTTGGGTGAGATGATACCTCATTGTGATTTTGATTTGCATTTCCCCATGGCTAATCATTTTGAGCATTTTTTCTATCTTTGTTGGCTATTTGTGTATCTTTGGAGAAATGTCTATTCAGATCATATGTCCATTTGTTTTTCTGGATTGTTTTCAGCTTTTTAAGTTCCGTATATATTCTGGATATTAATCCCTTGTCAGATGAATGTTTGCAAATAATTTCTCCCAGTCTGTATGTTTCCCTCACTTTTGATTGTTTCCTTTCCTGTGCAGCGGTTTTCTAGTTTGACATAATCCAGTTTGTCTGTTCTTGCTTTTGTTGCCTGTGCTTTTGGAGTCTTATCCAAAAATATCATTGCTTATACTAATATTTTGAAATGTTCCCCCTATTATTCTTCTAGTAGTTTCATAATTTCATAGATCTTTAACCATTTTGAGTTGATTTTAGTATATGGTGAGAGAAAGATGTTTACCATAGTTTATTCTTCTGCCTAGAGGTATACAGTTTTCCCAGCACATTTATTGAAGAGACTGTCCATTCTTCAGTGTATTTTTTTGCTTCCTTTGTCAAAAATTTGTTGGCCATAGATGGGCTATACATCTTATTTTTAGGATCTCCTTTCTGTTTCATTGGTCCATGTGTGTCTTCGAATGCCAATATTATGCTATTCTGGTTACTATAGCCCTTTAGTGTGTTCTGAGGTTAAGTATTGTTATGCTTTCAGCTTTTTTCTTTTTGTTCAAGATTGATTTGGCTAGAGTCTTTTGTGTTTATGTATTTTATGATTGTTTTCTATTTCTGTGAAGACTATCATTGATAATTTGATGAGAGTTGCATTGAATCTAAATCACTCTGGGTAGTATGAACATTGTAATAATAATTTTTTTTTTTTTTTTTTTTAAGACAAGGTCTTGCTGTGCAGTTCAGGCTGGCCTTGAATTTACTGTGTCACCCAGGCTGGCCTCAAAACTCATAGCAATCCTCCTGCCTCAGCCTCCTGAGTGCTGGAATTACAGGCATGTGCCACCATTCCCAGCAACAATATTCTTCCAACCCATGAACATGGGCAGGCTATTTTTTGTGTCTTTTGGTGTTTTGTAATTTTTATTTTAAAGAATTGAAATGTTTATAAATGTGTATCCTATTTTTTTTTTTTTTCTGTTTTGTTTTGTACTTCTCTGATCCAACCTAGGGCCTTGCACATGCTAGGCAAACATTTTACCATGGAGCCAAATCCCAAGCCCTCATTTGTAATAGGAAAAGCTACTAATGCTTTAAGTATGTAACTTGAATATAACCCAAACTATAAAATTTTTAAAAATTGTAAGTCATAACCATTTTTCGTATGGTACTCTTGAGGTTTGACAGAGTCTAATATTAGAAGGCTTTATCAAGTTACATTTGTAGCAATAATGCTTAAAGTGCTGTATTTAAAAATGAATTTACAGTCTGTAAGTTTATCCTACACATACATGCATATATGTGCAAAGACAAAAGGATGATCATTGTATCTTTATTTCTAATTGTATACTGGAGTAATCCTAAATATTCAGTACTAGAGAGCCTGTTATATAGGCTTGGTACAAGCCTAAGATGGGGGAAGAGGATGTGCACAAGGACATATATGTGTTTCTGTCTCAGTTTCTTGAAAATATAATACTGCCTTTTTAGAGTTGTTACATGGATTCAGTGAATTATTACTATAAAGTAAGTGTTATATTTAGTGTTAGTGTTTTATATAGTTGTGGGCATAAGTTCCTGGAAGGATATATTAGAAATTGTGCTTTGAGAAAAGGACTAAGTGGGATAATGGAAAACAATTTTTCAGTGACTATTTCCTGTTTGTCTTCTATACTATGCATGTTTTCAATTTAGAAAATTAAAAGTTTGTCAGAATATTTGTTGGTGAAATTGGATTTGATATTTAATTTAGTGATGTTGGTAATCATGTAAATTATTTTGTCTCTGAAAATGATATCACATAATTTAAAAGAAAAGGCTAAAAAGTTAGTCCAAGAAGCTACATTTAGCTCTCTAGTGCTGGAAAGCAAAACAGAAACTACATTTAGCATTTTAATGTTTTAAGATACAGTTGTAATAGTATGTGTAGTTTTATATTCCGGAGTTGCTATATAGTTTTTGTAACTGTGATTTTAAGTAGTTACATACTGAATCAATTAAGGAATATAATGCAGTTACTTACCCCCATCTTACTGTCCACTTCAGGTTGCTGCTGTGTTTTTTCTTTCTTTCTTTATTTTTACAGTTCAGGGCATCGAACTCAGGGCCTCATGCATACTAGGCAAGTCTTCTACCATTGAGAGCCACATCCCCAGCCCCACTGCTGTGTTTTATTTTTAGTCATTTCAGTGAATACCATAATCCAGTGTTTTTTGTAGGGAAGAACTCCAGACTTGGAGTTTTATAAATATATGTAACTTTTGTGATATTATACTTTTTAATTACAATCAAGAATACTTACTAATGTAGGCTATGTAGATTTACTGGTGAGCCAGTATAGTTTTGAGCTTTCATTTGTTTATATGAAATAAACCACCTTTCATTTGAGTACTTACTAAGTTTTAAAACTTGATTTTTGTCCAGTGTAGTAATTATAGAAGCATTTGTGACATTTTTTGACTTAGTATTTTAAAATTTCAAAAGTAATAATGCATTTTACTCTTTACCAGTCATCTTATTTCTTTTATTTCCTTTTGAAGAATAACTTGGATTTAGAGATGATAGATACTGACCATTTGATGACTGAAGACATACAAATTCTCCATTCGAATTGTGTTTAAGTTTTGATTGTATGTATGAATCAGTAATATATATTTATCATCATTCTATTTGTTTATTTCAGTGGCCAAGGAAGTTTACTCCAGCCTTTTATATACTACAGATTTCTTACTCTTCGATACTCCTCTAGAAGAAATCCATATTGTCGGTAAGCTAATGATGAGTTTAAGTTTGTTTTATTTGTTTAAGCTATTGACGGTATATGGTTTTTATAACTCTTAGAAGTTATTTAGCTAATAATTTAGAGTTTAGAAGAAAGAAGTGTTTTTGTACATTTAAGTTCTAGGCCTTTGAGTTAGCTGGGCACAGGTAGTGGTTGGATAGATAGCCTTTGAGTTATGAAGGGATTGTGTCCTGATAAATTCATCATAAGTTGGAAATACCATGGGCTGAAAGTGCATCTAATACTCCTACCCTATCAAACATAGCTTGGCAACGCTCGTGACTGACCGGGTGTTGGAACCTTCTGCCGTTGCACAGCAGCGCTACAAGTAAGAGTACCATACATATAATGCTAGCCTCGGGAGAGATTAAAATTTAAAGTACAGTTTCTATTGAGTGTGTATCACTGTCATAGTATTATAATATTGAAATCAAGTCAACATACAGTAGGTCAAACTGTACATCAGGGACCACCGGTATTTTCAGAAATTGATATTGGTGATATATTTGACTATCTTTAAAACACTGCTAATACTTAGGGAATACAGAGATGTGTGACATTTAAGTCCCATTCTCTGCAAGATTTCCTTGAGGATAAGTTGTTTACAGGTTAGTACACAGCAGTGGCGCCTTCTCCACAGTTTGACTTTTTGTGGTTTTAGTTAAATGTGGCCCAAAAATATTAGGTGAGAAATTCCATAAATAAACAACTCGTAAGTTGTAAATTGTGTGCAGGTCTGGGCAGAGCGATATGTTGTGCTATACTGTTCCATGTCACCTAGGATGTGAATCAGACCTTTGTCCAGTATATCCATGTTGTGTAATGCCTAATTTATAAATTAAGCTTAATTTATAAATTAAGATATGTATGTATAGGAAAAAGCAAAGTATATGTAGGGTTCACTACTATCTGTGGTCTCAGGCATCTCTTGGGGGTGTCTCAGGACATACACTCCTTGGGTAAGGGTGGAATACTTTATAATGAATTGTCAGATATGTGCTTTATTGTGTTAGTACTAGAGTCCACAGAAGTGAAAGGTGATTGGGCCAGAAGATAAGCCTAGGAAACCAAAATAAGATTTAAATTTGTTCTGGGAAGATTAAAACCTTTGAATACAAAGGGAGAAAAGGGGAAAGCACTTCAAGGAGAGAGACAGTAGCAGCTTGAATTTGGAAGCAGCAAAGTACAAGCCGTGTTTGAGGAGCATTTAATGCACATGTTCCACTCTAATAGAGATTCTGGGTGGTGAGTTGCTGGAACTCGGGTTAGAATAGAAAGGTGTATAGAGCCACATCATAAAACTTTTGAGTTTCAGAACAAGAAGTTTTGAATTTGTCTTTTAGATGTATGGAAATGATGATTTTGACATGATCAGAATATTCTTCTGATAGTCTTGTACAAAATAGTTTGCAGGAGAAAACGGGGGAAGCAAAGAAATATTTTAGGCTATTAGTTATAGTTTCCAGGAACAGAATACACTTAAATTGCACATTCTGTTCTCAAAGTAGAATTAAAACAAATACTTGTTTTTTATAATGTTTTCAGTGTTTCAGTTTTTATAATGTTTATTACTGAGTAATAATATTTTCATGTTTTTTTGTTTGTTTGTTTGTTTGTTTGTTTTTGTGTGCTGGGGATCAAACTCGGGCCCTTGTGCTTGCAAGGCAAGCACTTTAACCACTGAGCTAAATTCCCAGCCTTTCATGTTTAAAATAATGTAGAGTTCAGCCAGAAATCCAGTGTATTAGGATGCTCTTGTAAAAGCTGAATTTGAATGTTGACACATTTACAGTGTGACTGTAGGCAAAGTTATTTAAACTTGAATTTCTTCATCTATAGAGGAGAAAACCTTTTTAAAGTACTTAATTGTACCAAGCATGGTGACGTGTGCCTACAGTCTGAGCTTAGGAACATCAAAGGCTGGTGAGGCAGGAGGATCGCATGAGTACAGGAGTTCAGAGCAACTGAAGTGCATTGCTTGGGCAACCTTGTCTCTTAAAATTAAAAAAAAAAAAAAAGGTCAGGGGGACATTTGGACTTTATTAGGTTCTTTAGAAATACTTTATTTTCTTTAGTCTATGATACTTTATTTTCTTTAGTCTCCTTTCAGGGAATCTTCTAGTGTTCATGTTCTGAAATGGAGCTTATTTTAGATAGACGTGGGCTTGTTTTGTTTTGGTTTTTGTGGTATTGGAGTTTGAACCCTGGAGTGCTGAGCTACATCCCCAGTCCTTTTTGGACAGTCTTACTAAATTGCCACAGCTGGCCTCAAACTTGTGATTTTCCTGCCTCAGCCTTCTGAGTAGCTGAGATTACAGGCATGAACCACCACATAAGAACATAGGTTCTTAAGAAGTCCCCAGTAGTAAATAAACCTTCACTTTTACTTGATTCTGTGATCGTCTTTTGGTTTTTTTTTTCTGATCCATGTGTTAATTTCACATATTATCTTCTGGTTTCTTGGCGTGACATTCCTTTTTCATCAAAAGATTTGTTTTTCTGTGTTTCTAATTTATACCCTTTTTTTTCACAGATCTTTTAAATCATACCAGTAAATCTAGAAATTTAGAATTTTTCTGTAGACTGAAAATGAAAAGATAGCAGTGGATCAAGATAACACAAATAGAGGTGTGGATTTAGCTCAGTGATTAGAGTGCTTGCCTTGCAAGCAGTGAGGCCCTGAGTTCGATCCCCGGCACCACAAAAAGAAAAAAAAAAAGATAACACAAATAGGTGCTAATAAACATCTTTAAACATCTCCTGTAAGTACACATTTTAATCTAAACAATGGAAAGGTAATGGAAAACACTTGAGCTTGTAAATATCAATAAATAGGCTAGATAACTACATTTTTTTCACCATATTCTTTTTGTTAAGAACTTTGACAGTTTGTACCATTTTTACCTGTTGTGATCTTTGTTCTCAAATTGGTGGTATCATTCCTTCTTTTTAGATCTCTGGAGTAGATTGTCTATAGCCATGCTGTCCAATGAAGCAAGTGTAAGCCACATTTCACCATTTAAATTAATTAAAATTCATAAATTTCAAATTCAATTCCTCATTTACATAAAACTACAGTGTGGGGGCTTAAAAGCCATGTCAGTGGTGGCAGTTATATTGGACAGCAAAGATCTATAGCGTCTTCATCATCACAGAGGGTTCTGCTGGCAGCACAAGCAGTGATGACGGACCTCTTAGACTTTTCAGTGATAACAAGCAGTCTGCTGCAGCATGCATGCCGTAGGCTCGCCACCACTGAGGAGCTCTGCGACTTGATCTTTGCCAGTGATGAAGCCAGAGTATTCTTTTTTTGCTAGAGTATTTTTAGATACTTCCTCACTTTATTCATTTAATTAATTTGTATTGAAAAGTGATTTCATATGAATAGCCAGGTGTAGCATATCTGTAATCCTAGCACTGAGGAGGCTGAGGCAGGAGAGTCATCATGAGTTCAAGGCCACCCTAAGATACATAATGAGTTCAATGCAGGCCTGAAGTACATTTCGAGACCCTGCCTCAAAAAACAGCAACAACAACAAGAGGGCGCTGGGGAGAGAAGAAAAAGGAAAGAAGGAAGGAAGGAGGGCGGGGAGGGAAAGAGGGAAGGAAGGAGGGTGGGAGGGAAAGAGGAAAGGAAGAAGGGAAGGAAGAGAAAGAGAAGAGGAAAGAAGGAAGAAAAGTGATTTTATACGGTTCATAACCGATTGATGTAGAATTAAATATGTGCTTTTGAGGGACTTACTACTGAGTAAATTAGACAGCTAAGTCAAGGTGATGATGAAGGTCCTGTGAAAGGATAGAGAACAGAAGAAAATAAGGATTCATTGAGGAGATGGGAATAGAATCCAAAATCAGCAAAAGAGTAAATGTATGACAGTACTCGGAAGTACTCAGTATACCAGTAGTTAGATGTTACCTGAGCTCAGGAAGTACATAGGAAAGTGGTAGAAATTTGTGCCCAGAGAGGCAGATGGTGGGAAGGGCCAGATTATAAAAGTGAATTTTATTTCAACATGTAGGAAGACCTTTTGAGGTTTACAATATGGAGAGTTTGGAACTCCCATGATGAAATCTGATTTAGAAATATTCCAGAAGACAGATTGCAGGCATATCAAGAGGAAAAACTAGACCAATTTGGAAACTCGTTAGAATAGTTCAGAGCCGAAACTAATAATCCAGTGTCATATGTACAGAATATTATAAAGAATATTTTGTAGGCAACAAACAGTTGGAATCCACTTGGTGTTTGGGCCCCAAACATGCAACATAGGGCTGGGGATTTAGCTCAGTGGTTAGAGTGCTTGCCTTGCAAGCGCAGGCCCTGAGTTCGATCCCCAGTACCAAAAAAAAAAAACATGCAACATAATCACAGAAGTTGTAGCAGGAGATGAGGCAGCAAATTAGATAGAGACTAGATTTTTTTTTTCTTTTTTTTTTTTGGCTGGTGCTGAGAATCAAACTCAGGGACCTGTACTTTGCTAAGCAAGCATTCTAACCACTGAGCTAAATTCCCAACCCCGAAACCAGATTATTTAGGGAATTAGATGGTTCCAAAGACAAAAATGACCAGGAAAGTTAACAATGAACACCCATATTGCCTCATTGAAACTTTGCTACAGTTCTGAAGTTCATGCTCCTAATTTATAGATGAGGAAAGGTCTGAGAGATAGTACATTCCTTTAAAGAAATGGTGTGTGGGTTGCCTTTATTATATAGCTTTTCTTGCTTTTTGAAACAATTTGAATTTGCCTGAATTAAAAGTATGTAACTACTGTAAAGGAAAAAATGTAAATCATCCCTAATCTCAGGCCTTAGAGATAGCCATTTTTCAAACTATGTTTTAGTTGGCTTTTTCCACCCCAAAAAAGACAAAACTGCTGTTTTTATGAATTTAATTTGCATATGCTATGTGTTTGAGGCAGGGTCTCACTATGTTACCCAGCCTGGTCTCCAACACCTGGGCTTAAGCGATCCTGCTGCCTCAGCCTGTGGAGTGCTAGAAATACGTAGATGCGTGTTAGTTACTTTTCTCTCATTGCTGAGAAAAAATAGCCAACACCCAAAGTTAAGGGAAGAAAGGTTTATTTAGCTCACAGTTTGTAGAGGTTTCAGTCCACAATCAGCTGGATGCAAGGCAGGGTGTCATGGCAGACAGGCAGAAGGCAGCCAGGTAAGCAAGGGAATAGACAAGTTTCTTTCCATCCTTTCTGTTTTATCCAAATTACACACCTTAGGGTGGGTAGCACTCCCACCCTTAATGTAGTATCACATCCTTGATCCCAGCAGAACTATACCATACCAGTAGTGAACTAATTTAGTAATCATACGCTCTAGATCACATGAGGCTTTGGCGGGAACATATAGACACAGACCATAATAACAGAGGCCATCCAGTGGGCTCAGCTCATTTTATGTGTATTTTGTGTTTCCTGCAATGCATTCTAGGTTAATCTTCAACTTCTTTATTGGCTGTGGTAATCTTCATTAGCATTTGGTAGCATTATATTGCTTATTCATTACGTGTTTTCTATCTTGCAGGAACTTGTTTAACGAACTGAGGATCGTTGTTGAACATATAATAATGAAACCTGCCTGCCCACTGTTTGTGAGAAGACTTTGCCTCCAGAGCATTGCCTTTATAAGCAGACTGGCACCGACAGTTGCGTAGTTTAACATCTAGTTAAGCTATGTGTAATATAAGCATTGTTAGCAGCTGGTACTTCTGCTAGGGGTCATAAATTCCAGGTCTTACATTGACCACCTCCACTTTACATAATTTACATAAGTGCATCTCGTTGGAAAAATAATAATTTCCCCGGCATGTTAAATCAGCCTTTCTAATAAAAGTTTCTGAGAAAATTTTACTGTGCTCTGTTGCTAATGGACAAGGAAGTTTGTATCTAGTGGTAAATATACCAAATTTTTTTAGATGCTGCTGTGCCTGTATCATGAAATACATTTATTTCTTCTAAAGCTAGTTGAGATTTGTTTCCCCTAATTAATAATCTGAGTTTATATCTAGCATGAGTTCAGAGTGATAATAACATGTGAATTCAGTGTACATTGAGACAGTATTCTTTTTTGCCATTCAGTAATTTTGGTTGATGATTTTAACAGAAATTATTCTCACTGTAATTTTATTTCACATTATTCCTGACTTTGTGCTGCCCTGCTAGGACAGCTATTAGAGGTCACATAACCATTTTATATCAGAAAGTAGTAGCTTTCCTTTTAGAGACCCATCGAGTAACATTTCTCAAGTGAAAAATCCTTTTACAAATGTGAACAATAGGTTGTTAGTATAATTATAGTTTGTAGAATTATCAAGTTCAGATTCTTGACTCTAGGTTTTTTGGTCTCTTAGGCTTAAATTTTCCTAGACAGTTACAGTAGTTCAGATGCCACTTGAATGTAATTGACAATTGAGAATATTTGATTATATTCATGTCTGTTCTGAAACAATAATGAAGGATATCCTGTAGATTACTTATTTTTTCATCAAGTTTGGTTTAAAAGGGTAAATGGAGAAGTTTACAGGTAAGGCAGTTCACTGAGAGTATGGCTGAGGGAGGAGTTGTGAAGGATAGCATGCATTTCAGTTTCGTAGTACTGTGATTGGAGGAATTGAATATATTATGAAATTGTGACTTGGCTTACTTAATGTGTTAAGTCCTGTTCATTGAGCTCCCATCAACTACTTTATAAAATTTATCCTGATCCTTACTACTGTTGCATGATTGGAAATGTTTAAAACATTGCACAGTTTTAGAATAATGAAATGGTATTTGTAACCAATTTTCTTCAGTCTGCATGTAATTTGGATTTCTCAAATACATTCATTAGTGACTTATCAGTAACATTTTTCCTATTGTTCAACTTCCTAATCTACAGAAAGGTAATATTCTTAAAATAGATTACCAGGAAAAATCTACTTGGTAGCTTAACTACAACTGGCTATTTTTGTATTTTTGTAATATTTAGCCACTAAATCGGAGAAGCAACCTCATAATATACAGTTGATTTTATATGTGTATGTGGCTAGCCTTATTACTATTTATGTAACCTGATGGTTTTAAGAACTAAACTTTTTAGAGCAATAAATGACTATAATGTTAAGTGAACAGTACTGATTTCTAATGATGTTTTAAAATATTGTCTTGAATTACATCAGATTTTGGCAGCTGAAGGCATATTCTGAAGGGATTTTTGTATAGGTTTTTTTTTTTTAATCTGGAGATAATTTGGGTTTTAAAAATAGTGCTGAGAGTTACTATGTACCCTTTACTCAGCTTCCTGTTGTGTTAATATTTTATATAATGGTAGACCATTTATCCAAAGAAAGAAATTAACCTTGGAACAAAACTATTAACTAAAGTACAAAATATACTCGGATTTTCTCAATTTTTCCATTTCTTGTGTGTCTATGGCCTGTTTTTACCTTGATTATCTTTTGCTCTGAAAACTCTTTAAGGGGTTGGGGATTTAGCTCAGTGATAGTGTTTGCCTAGCAAGCACAAGGCCCTGAGTTCGATCCCTGGCACCAAAAGAAAAAAAAAAGGTCTTTAAGTATATCTGTGCTTGAGTTTTTCCTCTGTATTTTTAAAGTTGCTGCTGGTCAAAAAGATTTCCCTAAAGTAAATATTCCATGTTGGTTTTAACAAAAATAATTTTAACTTTAAAACTACTACAATTTCAAGTACCTTGTGATTTAATTAAGTCTTTTTAATCATGTAGCAGGATTTCATACCTCTGGTAATGTTCATATTTGAATGAAAATACAGATTTGTTCCTTACTGGTAGAATTAATACATAATACTCATAAACCCACAAAAAAGTAAATTTTACAATTTGAGCATGAGTAGATGTTTAGTTTGCATGAAAATAATAGTTAGAAATTCTGCATTGTGAATATTTTCAAGCAGCTGATTTGGCATCTAAAATTATAGTTTACATGTACCAAATTAAAATTAAGGAAATACAGTAGCAATATATAGATAGAATAAATGCAGCAGGAGAAATTAACTCTTTCTGCATTACTAAACTTATTTTCTTACAGGTTTGAAAGGAGTTAACATCCAGAATATCTAATTCTTTAGGAAATGGTGTAGTGCAGTGGTGGCAAGCCTATAGCACATGCACTGCAGCAGGTTGTTTGTATCATTGAAAGTTCTGAATGGTTTGCCATCACTGATAATAGTGCATGACGCTCTTACAGTTAGAAGCCTCATACAAAACCCACTTTATTCTAGCAAGCATTCTGTATTCCTTTTGTATGCTTGATTTTTTTGTTAATTTAAACCATATTTGATATTAGTCTAAAGAGAAATTTCTTAAGTATAATTTGTATTTAAATTTTTTTGCTAAAAAATTCTCCAAGATACATGCTTCTGTAAAAAAGCAAGAAACCTTTTTTAAAAATCGCATTTGGATTTAAGACTATCCCTTCCCAAGCTAGGCATGGTAGTACACACCTGTAATCCCAGCACTCTGGGAGGCTGAGGCAGGAGGCTACAAATTTGACCACAGCCTGGGCAATTTAGAAAGACCATGTCTCAAAATTCTTTTAAAAAATGATAAAAGGGGCAAGAGATGTAGCTTAGTGTAAAGTCCCTGGGTTCAGTCCCCAGTACTATACCAAAAAAAAAAAAAAGTGTCCCTTACAGAGAACATCAGAGAAGCCGATATTAAGCTTTAAACCAAAAGTTTGAAAGGCTAATAGGTTCTATTATATGAGTAAGGATTGCAAAGGTATCGATATTTCTTTCCTGAAGATCAGGATAAAACATTCTCATTAGGTTTATTAATTTAGAATGTGAATGTTATATATCCCAAAAAGGAAGATGAGTATATGTAACAAGACAAGTAGAACTGAAAGATTTAGTGTTCTTTTTTACACTGCAGATGAGAATGTGTGAAATTAATTTGTGGGATTATGGCACAGTCTTCCCTCACCCTTCCTATGCCAGATCTAAGGATCTGCTAGCCTCAAAGCTGTCACTCAATTTTGACAGAGATGAAGACCTCAGGAGAGAAAGTGGTCAATTACATTTATAATCATTAAGTATCACTCTTGCCTCAGGCAGCCCCCCCATTTTCAAATGCCACTGAAGTGCTGAGTCAGCCATAAAACTAAGGATCTGAATTCTGATATATATTAGTTCAATATCGAACAAATAATTTAGTAAGCATTTACTGTGAGTACTTCTTTTTATGTTCTAGAGATTAAACCCAAGGCCTCATGCTCTACCACTAACACCCTCAACCTATGAGTTTTTAAAAGTATTTGAAATGTTCAAAAAGACCCTGTTACTACTTGTTGAGAATAGTAAAATGGGCTGCAATTGGTAATGACATACAGATTATGGTCTTTTTTTTTCATTCAAAGTGCCTAAATCACCTAAACACATCAGTTACAAAATTATTTTCTCCTTAATTTCCAGATGTGTAGAAAAATGGTACTTACAAGGTTTTTTTTTTATCATTTTGTAAGTATACTAGATGTAGTCAACTTAATCTCTTAAAATTTAGACTTCATAATATAAACTACTTTGTATTGAAGTTTTTGGATATTAGGAATGGTACCAAGATTTGAAAATTAAATGTGAATTGTAGAAACAGCTAGTTTTTCTTAACACTTCACTGTAATTTTCTAGGATTAGGAGAATTCCACAGAGGCTATATTGATAGTATAGTGCAACAGATAGTACACCAAAGGCCAACTTAAAAATCCAGGAGTTATTTCCAGAGATGGTTTTATTGAGTAATCCTCTTATATTTTGGGTAGAATTATGATTGGATCTGGTATTAAGGATAAGAAAGCTCCTACAAGTTTGGAAGGTTTCAGGGTAATTCATTCACAAAATGTGTTCTGAAGTAGTACTCAGGTGGGTTAAGAAAGTGTCTCTATGTGAGGGATCCTCTAGTCTTTCTTGTGCATACATATAGGAAAACTGACAAGCATTTAGTTTGAATTGACATGACAAGACAAAGTACAGTATTTTCTTAATTTAAAGCAGATTCTTTTTCTTAGAAAATGATAGGAAAAAATTATACAGGGATTTCTTTGCTAGGATCTTAACAGTTAGCTCATGTTGTAGGAGAAAGAAGGACCCAAGAATCATTCACTTTCTTTTTCTTGGCCTTCTAAAGCTACTTTTTTTATATAGTCAGCACTTTCAAACTAACTTTTGTTCTTGGTTCATGACACTTTCACATCAAACTTCTATTTTCCTTTGTAACTTTTAAGGTAGAACAATTCCTCTGGATGTTAATTTTTGCCTACGCATGTATTTATAAGTTGAGACCAAATGAGCAGCGTCTTGGGCAGGTAACATTTATGCTGTGTATGTGTTGGAACAAATGTAAAAGGGTCACAAAGATTACAAACAGTCATTAAAAATCTGCTTGATTTATAAGTGCATTACTTCTGGTGCTCAGTGGGGTATATCGAGCAAAAGTTCGTATATACAGTGTGTCAGCATTTCTTAGTAACTTCTCTTTAATCCATTTTTTATATCTAATATTGTACAGGTTGGGGAGTTATACTCAGGCCAATAGTGTCCAGACTGTATAAATTTATAAAATAAATTGAAAAATTCATCATTCTCCTGTATTCAAGACCAAAGCACATAATGCTAATGTAAGGCTCAGAGGGGAAATATAGTTCTCCTGCATATTTGAGAAAATGTGAAGTCCTTTCAAGAAAATCTAATAAACATAATAATAATAGTCTGCTGACACCAAGGAAAAAGGACCCCATTCACTCTTTCTTTTATGCAGCAATTTACTGGTCCCTACTGATTTCCAAATTGGATCACTGTAGTAAATTATCCATGCTGGTACCTGTGAAAGTAAGCCTTGGGATCCATATTTGTTTTGTGTTCTGCTTAAATCAGCAAGAATGATAAATTCGATGGTGTGAAATTGGAAGTATCAAGGGCTTTCTTTGGTGATTGAGCAAAGTAATGTCTCCACTTGTAATTTATTGTGACCCTTTTCACTGTATGTGCTTTGTATGTCTAATATTTATTTCAATACAAATTAAATTTTCCTTCATCTATATTGTTATATCTAAGATTTTATTGATGTAAAAATCAAATTGTGTAATAAAAATCTCTCTAGATTTAAGCAGATTTTAAAATGTTATGCTGCAAAAGTACATTTACAGTTAGAGTTCGGTTTTCTTTTGAGCCTAGTTGTCTTTTTGTTAAAATAAGGTGAATTTGAACACTTCTATTCTTGGCCCATTACAAATAATAGAAATGCTGTGATTTGGGGGGACTAATATGAAACTAGAAAACAGTGGTGAGTCTGGGTAAAAAGAAAAATTACATTGCTATTTCAGCTGCTTGCTTGCTTCTGTACTTTTTTGGTCTAGTTAAATTTATAGCCTAGTGTATATATTTATAACCTTAAAATGATTTACAATATACGGTATATCCAAAGTCATCAGTCAACATGGGATGACCTAGAGGAGTGTATTTCCTTTCTAGGTGTTTAGAATTAGTATCTCCTGTGACAGTTTTACAACTGGTACTAAGTAATACCAATTGCAAATTATATAAATCCTTGTCCAGATGGAGCTGATACTCTAAAAGACATGGAAATCCAATGTATAAAGGCAGTCTGGATAGGTGTGAGATATTAAATCAATTAGTAAACTGTCTCCATAAGGGGGGAAGTGTTTAGTAACCCAAAAAATAAAAACTTTTAGGGGTTAGGGATGTAATTCAGAGGAACAGCGCCTATCTAGCATGCATAAGGCCCTGAGTTCAATCTTCAGCACCACCTCACCCCCAAAAGTGTTAAGAAAATTGATTTCCTTAAAATTGGATGGTATAGGATCTTAGATGTATACACATTCTTGATTCATAGTGCATTTTGCTTTAGCGTATGGAAATACTTAGAGCTGTTTATGGTCTAATTCTGAGCTTTGGAGAGGGGAAGAACATGAAACTCCACAAAGAAGTAGTAGACTGAATAGGTGATGTTTCACCCATAGTCTTTTTAAAAGTTTATTTTAGCTGGACATGATGACAAATGCCTGCAATCCTAGTATTTGGGAGGCTGAGGTAGCCGGATCACAAGTTCAAGGCCAGCCAGGGCAACTTAGCTCTAGGCAACCTATCTCTAAAAAATAAAAAATGTTTGAAGCCGTAGCTCAGTGGGAGGGCTCTGGGTTCAACTTCCAGGACTGGGGTAAAAAAAGGTTTTGTGGCAGCTGTAATGAACTGTATGTATGTATATGTGTTTATATGTATATTTATATGTGTCCGGTAACATTAAAATCTTTTAACCCTTTGACATTAAAATGCACAATAACCTTGAAGCAAGTTTATAAAGTTATTGTTTTCTATATACTGGTGTACTGATAGTTTTAAAATATTAGAATTTTAGTTATAGGCAGACTGCCTCCTGTTGGTAAGTTTTCTGAAAAATAATTCTAGTAGCTGTTATTTTGCAAGTGATAACAGGGAGGGAAAAAGAAGATACATGGCTTTACTTTATATGTTGTGAAGCATTTTTAGACAGTTATTGATTAATACCAGTTTTCAAATGAGCTAATAAATTTTTCCATTTACTATATATATTAAGCAATAGGATTTTTTTTTGGAGGGGGGGGGTCTAAATTTAAGACTGAGAAGCCAGGGCTGGGGATTTAGCTCAGTGGTTAGAGTGCTTGCTTTGTGAGCACCAGACCCTGAGTTTGATCCCCAGCATCAAAAAAAAAAAAAAAAAAACCAAAGACTGAGAAGCCAAAATTCCAAAGATGAGTCAGCAGGAATTTCTGACGAATAATTGGAAAGGAAAAACTCTACTCAGTACAGCCTTCATTCAGATCATATTCAGTGACTGAGTGCACATTTTTATATGCTAAGTAGCAGTCTCAGGAAGCAGCCCATGGATGTTCTTTGGGATATCATCATATGGGTATTTACATGATTAGTTCTTTTAAAATTTGTAGAATGAATAGTTCAGAACTTAGGTATCTATATATTTTCTGTTTGTCCTATCTCAGAATGATAATCTTAGGTACTCTTACACATGCCTTCAAAGTTTTAAGAAAAGGTACAAGGAGATACTCTTCTCTTATAAATGAATATTTTTGGCTATCAGTAATAGGCTCTCTTATAAATGGATGCCTTTGCTGCCATACCAAGACAGAGTATTATATAACCAGCACACTAGATGTTCTATTTCTTTTGCTTTGGAGTAACACATTATTACAGCCATTAGTAGAACTTACCCCTGATTAATTTCATGTTTCTGTGATTTTTAATTTGTAGACTGTCCATTCCATTCCTTTCACCTTATTAGTCTCATAGTGAAATAGAATATACAAAAGCCCTTCTGAAGGGGCTGGGATTTAGCTCAGCGGTTAGAGTGCTTGCCTACCAAGTGTAAGGCCCTGCGTTCAATCCCTGGCCCCCACCCCCGCTGCAGAAAACAACAACAAAAAAGCAAAAGCCCTTTTGAAGAGTACAAAACAAGTTTGGATTGTAATTGACCAAGTTGTAAATCGCATTGTAAAGTCACACAAGATCTCGAGAATTAATTAAAATTGCTATTAAATGTTAATCAAGGCTGAAATACATGCCCAGGTTTTTATGTAGGTATTTCCTATAACCTGAGGAAAATATGTAAATTCAAAGGATAATATCACACATACAAAACAATCCTAACAAAAATAGGTTAATTAGCAAGGGACAGAGCCATTAGTAGGTGAACCCATGTGGTTAACACAAAGGCATTCAAATTTAAAAATTTGAGGGGCTAAGGGATGTAGCTCAGTGGTAGAGTATATGCTTAGTGTGTACAGGCCTTGGGTTTAATTCCCAGCACAAAAAAAAATTGCTTTTTTTTTCATGTGTGGGTGCTGGGGATTGAACTCAGGCCCTTGAGCTTGCTAGGCAAGCTCTTTACCGCTTAAGCTAAATCCCCACCCCCCCCCCAAAATTGTTTTTTAAACCCTCCTATCACCACTGTGGACCTAATTTTAACAACCTAAATGTTAAAATTTTATCCAGAAGTTACAAATTCATACAGTGTCAAGAGTAATGTCAAAAAGTTGGTAATAGTAGTTCGAGTCTTTGGACTTTCTCTGAGTTTTCCTGGACCTCCACTATAGAATGCAGCCAGTAGAGAATTATTTTGAGGATTATTTGAGGTTGTGTATGTTAAAGCGTACACTGATTTGCACAAACAGCTAAATTTACATTATGCTTCCCATTTTACCTTTAGAAATTATGGGATTATTGGATTTTAAAGAACTGCTTTCACCAAGATGTATCATGTACAGGTACAAAATAACCATGTTGATTATGATCATTATGTATACAATGTACCATTACATGTTCTTGGTAAAAATAAAAAATTAAAAAATAAATAAAGAAAGAACTGCTTTCAAGATCATACTCACAGTTTTTTAAACTTTGAGACACCATGTTTTAAATCAGCACTTGCCTGTGCAAAAGCAAAACTTAGAAGGCCAAGGGAGTAGCTCGATGGTAGAGTGCCTATTTAGGATGCTCAAAGCCCTGGTTCAATCCCTGGCACCAAATAAAACTTGGAGGTAAGCACTGTAGCCATTGATCTAAATCCCCAGAAAGAAGAGAATTTTTTTCTCTGGCTCATGAAGGTACAAAGCCTTATGTCAACAGTTGAATTTACTTATTTTTTGTTTTATTTAATTAATATTTTTTCACCTCACAATTCCAGAGCTTATGCAAGGGTCAGAAACGAAAAGTGCTTCTACTTAGAAAATCAGATCCACCTCTGTAACTTGAAGAGCTCTGTCTATAAGAACATCTTCAAAATCAGCAAATGACTAAAAATCCTCTCCAAAAGTCTAAACCAGGGATGGGGATTTAGCCCAGTGGTTAGAGTGCTTGCCTAGCAAGCACAAGGCCCGGAGTTTGATTCCCAGCACCAAAAACAAAACATAAAGTACTAGATTCTCAAGTAGTATGACTCTTAAAAAAACCTAATGATCAAAAGTGTAAACCATCACAAATTACTAAATACGAAGAATGCAAAAATAGTCTACAAAAGGCACAAAACCCCATCTCTGATATGCACAGAATATGGCCTAGAATCACAATATCCCTCCCTCTCTTCAGATTTTTGTTTGTTTTGTTTTTATATGGGATTGAATCCAAGGCCTTTGTACTGAGCTACATCACCAGCCCTTTTTTGTTTTTTGTTTTGAGATGGTTTTTCTTAAGTTGCAAATTTGCGGTCCTTCTGCCTCAGCTTCCGAGAGTGCTGTTATAGGAGTGTACCATTACACGTGGCCAACATTATAATTCTGTCATTAGAGAATATGCCAAAAATTGAGACTGGTTTGATTGTTACTCTAAATGAAACTCCTAAGAAGGAGAATAGTCAGACCTTTATTATTGGAAGGCAGAATAGCCTGGCCATTCTCTAGGACTCTGAAATCTGACCTGATTTCAGTCACTTTTTAGCTCTGTGGCCTCTGTTTCTCCGAAACAGTGCCCCATGTTTTGTGAGATGATAAAAGCTCAAATAGTGTTTAGTATAGTGCTTTGCATATAAAGACTCTGTAAATTTTGGATGTCATCATCACCATCATCTGTAATTTAGAACAATTCTGTGATTGCTTCATTGACTACATTAACAATTTCCCATGTACTCATATCTTGAGCAGTCAGAAAATAACTATTGTCCAGATTCATATAGTAATAACTGATATTTGTAATGATGACCACCTACCATTTACCCCCTACCCAGTAGTTGTAAATTTTTAAATTGTCAAAATTTAAATTTTGGATGTTACATACATGACCTTGTGATAGAATGGTGAGAGCGTGTTTCAGTAACTCCTTTATATAACTGTGACCTTTGGTAACACAATTAACCGCTATGACCATATCTCCTCTTAGAAAATAGGAGTAATACAGCACCCAGGTCATTAATGTGTGGATGATGGATGGGGTTTTCTTGCTATTCCTTCCATTTTCTAAGATGTTGAATCTCTAAAGACTCCCTTAATAGAAGTGTGGCCTTTCATTGCTACCTAAGGTAATGAAGGAGGAAAAGGATCAGCACAGGGGTCTTTGCACTTGGTATGCGCAAGGCCCCGCACCACAAAACACAAACAACTGAAAACAGTAAAAAGAAGTGGGTGAGATTAAGTTTTGTAAAATACTTTATTTAACCCACCATATCCAAAATACTATAATTTCAGCAGTAATTACTGTATTTCATTCTTTTATCGAGTCTTTGAAGTCTGGTTGTATTTCATTCTTACAGCATGTCACATGTGAAGGGGATTGTGTCTCTGGTGGCTATGGTTACACCACACATTGTTCCCAGAACTAGAGGTAAGTTCTTATGGCTGTAAATGGAATTTGGGGATGAGATGAATAGATTAAAAACAGCGATTAGTCTCATGGGCTTGTAGCTTTGTGTGGTTTGGACTGTATGAGCTGAAATGAAATATTGAATATTCTTTGGATTTTGTGTGCATACTTCATTGGCCAACTGTTTTACTATAAAGTACCTTTCCAATCCATAGTGTGGTGTGTTAGCTTGGGCTGCCATAACAAAGTCCTGTATACTGGGTGGCTTAAACTATAGAAATTTATTCTCCCCCCGTTCTGGAGCCTGGGAAGTCCAAGATCAAGGTATTGGCAAACTAGGTTTCATTCTACGGCCTCTGGTCTTGGTTTGCAGGCAGCTACCATCCTACTGTGTGCTCACAGGGCCCTTCATTGATGTATGTGCACAGAAAGATCTTTTCCCCCTCTTCTTATGAGGCCACCAATCCTGTTGGCATAGGGTGCTACCATGACTTCGTTTAGCCTTAATTACCTACTTAGATTCTCATCTCCAGATACAGTTGTAATTTGGGTTTGGCTTCAAAACAGAAATTTTAGGGGCACAATTCAGTCCATGGCATATGAGCTTAGTGTTCAAGATACATATGTAGAAAGTGTAACTAAGAAATAAATGAAATTTAGGAGATGGTGGGATGCCACTTTAGAGTGGACCTGTATGCAGCACTTTGATCTGAGTTAAACCATCGGGCTGGCTCTTCCACTTACTCGTAGGTGACCTGAAGCAAGTCATCTACTTCTCTGGCTGTCAGTCTCCTCAGTTATAAAACAAGTAATACTACCAAGTATGGTGGCGCGAGCCTGTAATCCCAGCACTCTGGAAGGCTGAGACAAGAAGATCACAAGTTTGAGCTCACCCTGGGCAATTTAGCGATGTAGACCCAGTCTCAAAAAAGGGCTGTAGCTGTGCAGAGGGCTTGGGTTCAATCTCTAGTACCACCAGGAAAAATCTCAAAAGGTAATACATATCTCAGGGTCGTTGTGCGTTAAACAATGGATACTAAAGGGTTCTGCAAACTAATGCTCTTTAAAATGTTTGGTGTTATCAGATTACCATGACTTGCACATAGTAGGTACTGAAAATATTTTTGAATTATTTCAGCATAGTAGTGATGACATTTTTTTGCTTGCATCAGATAGCACAGACTTTATATCAAAGCAAGAGAGTTTACAGAACTAAAATTAGAAACATGTTAAATCATATGGAACTCAGCTGTCAGGAACATTAAGTCATGAATCCAGCCAGATGTGGGGGCACTCACCTATAATCCCAGCATTTGGAAAGCTGAGGCAAGAGGATAGCAAATCCAAGGCCAGCCTGAGTGAGACATTGTCTCAAATAAAACAAAAAAGAATATCTCAAAACAACCCATCAACAAATTGTGTCAGCTATACATTCAAAATATATCTGGAATCAGACTCTTCCCCTACCTCGACTACCATCATGAACCAAACTCTTCATTCTACATTATTATAATAACTTCCTCTCTTTTTTCTTATTTTGCCCATTCCTTCCCCAGTTTCTGTTTTATCAAAAACAACCCACAATGATTTTGTTAAGCCATACATTGGAACTTGTCTCCTCTACACAAAACTCTTCAGTGCCTTCCACTCTTGGAGCCCTTCCAATGGCCTATCAGCACTTTTTCCCTATAGTCCTAGGGATGAAACCCAGGGCCTTGCATATACTAGACAAGTGGTTTGCCACTGAACTACACCCCTAGTCATAAAAGTACCTCTTCATCACTCTCCCTGTGATCATCTCTTACTTTCCCCCTTATTCATGTGTTCTAGTCATACTAGTTCTCTTTGCTCTTCCTTGAGTGAACCAAATACATTCCTGCTCTGAGCACACAAGTAGTCCTACCTAAAATGTTGTCCTATATATTCATTTAATTCATTCCTTTACCTCAAATTTTTATTCAAATACTACCTTGGTGAGGCCTATCCTAACTACCCTACCTAAATACACTACTCCCTACCTCTACACTGTCATTTCTTTTTCCCTCCTTTATTTTTCTCTGTAATACTTATCATTGTCTTATAACAATTACTGTGTAGCACATAACAGCATATATTTATTTATTTTTGTCATCTCTTTCCCCCCACCAAAGTGTAAGCTGTATTAGAATGAGAATCATTTTGTGTGCTGTTAAAAGCCAGTTCTGGAATAAAGTAGGTAATACTGTACACACTAAATGTTTGACAACCCCCCCAGCCCCCCGCCTGTTAAACAGAAAAGGAATTTGTTACGGTTCAAATCTAAAACACTCCCACCCCGCAGGAGTGTCATGTTCAGAGGTGGGGCTTCCACAAGTCCTGGGGCACTGTACCATCAGTGAACTAATCTACTGGTGAGTTCATAGCTGACTATGGTGGTAGGAGGTAGGGTCTGGTTAGACAACGTGTGTCACTGGGACATAACCTGGGAGAGTATGTTCTTATCCCTGTCTCCTTTCTGTCTCTGCTTCCTGGCTGCCACGAGTTGAGCAATTTTCCTCCACCATGTGTTTCCACGATGCCCTTTCTGCCTTGGAGCCAGCCAACCATGGATGGAACCCATGAAACTAAGAGCCAAAACAAATCTCTCCTCCCTCAGGTTGCAGATACTGGGTATTTTGTCCCAGCAACTGGAAGATGACTAATAAAGAATTTTTAGGAAGATAATGGGAAATTTTTAGGAAGATAAGGGGAAAAAAAAAAAAAAAGAAGATATGGGGTAGTTAAAAGTCCCGAGGAGTGAAGATTTGCCTTGGAAGCTATGTAATTAGCAACAATTCAGTTTCAATTGGGAATAGTCCCTGCCCTTACTGGGACACTCTCCTTGGACTTCTGTCCTTCCTGCCTCTGAAAACTGGATGTATTTTGCCTAACATCTCTCCCTCCACCAGAATATAATCCATAAAAGGACTTCCTTTTCTAGTGACTTTCAAAGCCTCTCAAAGGTGTTCCGGCAGTTGGTGGGAGCCTCTGTCACACGCATGGGCTCCCAGTACAAAGGAATTTAGAAAGCAGGTTCTACCCTTCTACCTTGGGGAGGTGGATTCACAAGGTAGAAAATTCCCTGGATGCTGAAGATATCTGCAAAATAATGCTGGGCAGGCACAAAATATGATACAAATACTTCATTGGCACTGAGTTTTATCATTTAAAAAAATTCCAGCACAGGAGACCTGAATGTAAATACTTTAACATTCAGAATTTGTTCTCAATAGCAACTATTAAACAATCTTTTTTTTTTTTAATTTTTTTCTTTTTTTGAGATGGGGTCATGCTATGTTGCCCATGCAGGCCTGCAACTCCTGGCTCAGGTGATCTACCTCAGCCTGCCCTTTGCCCCTGAGCAGCTGTGATTATTGGTGCACACTGCTGCACCTGGCTTTTGTCTCTTTCAAATCTATTTATAATTCCTGACCTTGCTTCTAAGCTTTAGCAGTTGCATGTTTTCATTCGACCTTCTAGTAAATAATAGCCCAAACTCATTGCTTGGAGTGTGGTTTCCATTATGGACTGATAGTCTTTGGCTAAGGGTGGGGTGAGTGAACAACTAGATATTTTATTCATGGTAAAGGAATGAGGGTGTGAGCCCATTGTCAGAAAAGGCAGCAAGGGTGTGAAATGTTGAGCTGTCATTTCAGAGCTTCAAATGGCATATTGAATTCTAATATTAGTCTTGACATAAATGCACCAGTTTTTTCTACAGTTATCTCTTTTTTTCCCCTTTTTTCCATGCTTTTTTCAAGAAGGGAGCAGAAATTACTCCATTAGATCATTAAATATTCTAGTTTAGAATCCTCTGTCATTACTGCCTGGTCCAGTGGTTTAAAGCAACATGTAGCAGATGCTACAGTGCAAGTTAATAAATAATTCTTTTTTGTACTCTGACCTCTGCAATTCATTTGTTGAAGACATGTGGGCTTAGTAATTGTTCTTTTGACACTTTATAAAATGTTTTAGCGTTTTAAAAAGCATTTTGCTCGTAATTTTTTATTTCCATTTGTTTAGCTCTTTTCTATTTAGTAAACTCATTCATCTCAATTCTTTGGGCAGTCTCATGGCCCTTTAGTTTACTTCTGTTGTGCACAGAAATGTGAAATACTTCAACTTTCATTTGATTTGTTCATCACTATAACTAAGCCAAAGCTACAGTCAGGTTTATTTGCCATTGTACAGGTATTTTGAGATGTCGGCTTTCAAGGGAATATTTTCATCTTGTTACAAATCATGCTTTGGCCTCCCTTCTCCAAACTCTGCTTCTTCCTAACCAGGAAAACAGGATTTTCTTCCCATTCCAATTTATCTATAGGTCCTTGTGTCCAAAAGTACATATGACATAGCTAAAATTAATACAAGAATGGACTCTATTCAGTTTATTTTTCCAAATAAAAACCTAAAAACAAGTAAAGTCCTGGACATTTATAGAGAAAATAACTAGTGTAAAGTTTCACAGGAATCTATTACAGTTTGTATTTCCAGTAAACTACGGAAAGTCAAGAAAAGAGATATTAGAAAAAGGGATACTAAGAAAAGATTTAAAACATTGGCAAGAACAAAGAAGCTGTAATGAAATGTGTCTGTGCTGTTGAAATATTTAGAAAATGGCTTTGCGAGAGGCCCAGAATAGAAAAGTGTAAGAATCTAGCACTATCTTTTTACCTTTCTACCCCTACTTGGGCAGTAGTATCTCTGGCCTCTACTCATCCAGTTTTGACCACCAAAAATGTCTCTATACATTGCCAAGAGCTGCGCCTGGTTGAGAACTATTGTGCAAAGGCATCCTGTGATTGGCAGAGAAAATACAGGGCTCCGAGCAGGGGCAAGCAGGCTGGGAAGAACTCGGGCGGAACTGTGAGGGCTGTGAGAGTACTTATGGAAAAATGGGAGGAGATGGTAGATCAGGGAAAGTTAAGTGGAACACTGGGGACAGACAGAGCATGTCCACTCCTAGGAGAAGGAAAGGATCTTAGAGGCTGAGAGAGTCTTTAAGGAATGTAGGGCAAGTCATCTATATTCAAGGGGAAAGCCTTATTTCTCTTTATATGTTTATCGAGAGGGAGAGTTAGTTAGAAGAAGAGAAGTGCCATAAAATTCTCTAGGGTGGAAATTGGATAGATGTCACAGAAATAACCTTAAGCCCTATCCCTCTCAGTGAAGGAGACTATGAACTAAAAGAGAATTAAAATAGTTTCATAGTTCTTAATTTCATTTGGTCATGACATCCTATGTCCAATGCACTATAACAACATATTAGATACTATGGATAAAAAGATTATGAAGAAAACAATCCTGTCCTAAAGTTGTTCACAGTACATTAGGTAAAACAAAGATGAGTGATCAGCTTGAGAACCTTAAGCATAAGTATAAAAGCCTCCTATTTTGCCCACTTGGTACTTTTTAAAATTTAAGCACCTCTACATATTAGCCTTCCTAGGCATTAGAACTTTTATTCTATGTATTGAAATTTAATCGTATTTGTTTAAAATAATCTCACATGTAGTTTAAAAACATAATGCCCTGCAGGGCAAACCAGATCTGTGTCCCAATTCTCCACACACATCTCTCTCCTTCTCATGCCCCCTCTTCAAATAGTAGGGTCAGGAGAAGCAAATGGAAAACAGGCAGTACCTTTCAGGGCCGGACCATGGTGAGGTTGAGTTTCTGTGGGTCTTTGTGGCTTATAGAGCTCATTGTTTATTTTTTCTTCAGTTTTTATTAGTACATGTTTACAATAAATAATGATTACATTAATTATTTGTTAGTACATATTTCTAATACATAATGAGTTGGTACAGGTACATGACACATTTTCTTTTTTAAATCCTTTTCCATCCCCTTCAACTCCTTTCATGTTTAATCCCCTTCCCATGTGAGAAAGATCTATCTCCCTACTTGTTATTATCTATCCTTTATTTTTCTCTTTATTTATATTTTGGGTTTCTCAGAGAAACCATGAGATATTTAAGCTTTTGTGTCTGATTTGTTTCACTTAACAAGGTGCATCCATTTTCCTAAAAATGACACGTTTGTCTTTCTTTATGGTAGAGTAGTACTCCATTGTGTATAAATAACACATTTTCTTCATCTGTTGATGGACACACAGGACATTTCCAAAATTTAGCTATTCTGAATTGTGCTGCTATAAACGTAGGCACGAATATATCACTATAACATGATGTCTTTAACTTTTTCAGGAAGATATCTAGAAGGGGGATAGTCAAATGGAGTTTCTCATTTTAGATTTTAGAGCAATCTCCATACTGATTTCACTAGTGGGTGTACTAATTTACATTTCTACCAACAATGTAGAAGGATTCCTTTTCTTCCATAGATTTGCAAGCATTTGTTATTATTTGATTTCTTGATGACAGCTATCCTCTCTACAGTAAAATGAAATCTCAATGTTATTTTAATTTTCATTACTCTAATGGCCAGTGATGTTGAACATTCTTCATGTATTTACTGGCCATCTGTCCATCCTCTGAGATGTGTCTATTCATTTCACTTGTCAATTTTTTTTATTGGGTCTTCAATTTTGGGGACTCTAATTTTTTTGAGTTCTTTATATATTCTAGATATTAGTCCTCTGTCCGAGGAATAGCTGGCAAAAAATTATTCCCCATTCTGTAGGTTGTCTTTTCACTGTGTTCGTTGTCTATGCTGTGCAGAAGTTCTTAATTTGGTATGATCCTATTTGTTGATTCTTGGTATTATTTCCAGTGCCATTGTGGTTCTGTTCAGAAAGTCCTTGCTTACAAATATGATTTCAAGAATTTTACCTATTTGTGTTCCAGGAGATTAAGAGTTTCTGTTTTCACATTTAAAGCCTTGGTCCATTTTGATTTTCATTTAGTACATGATGAGCGATATGGCTCTAGACTCAACCTTCTGTATGTGAATGGCCAGTTTATCCAGCACCATTTATTAAAGAGGCTATTTTTCCTCAAGTGTATGTTTTTAGACCTTTTGCCAAAAATCAGGTGGCTGAATGTGCCTGAGTTATTTCTGCATCCTTTATTCTTTCCATTGATGTCTGTTTTTTGTGCCAGTACTGTGCTGTTTTTAATCACCGTAGCTTTGTAATGTAACTTCAAATTCAGGATTGTGATACCTCTTGCTTTGGTCTTTTACCCAGGATTGCTTTTGCGATTCTGGGTCTTTTCTTGTTCTGTATGAATTTCAGGATTGTTTTCTCCATGTCTTTGAAGAATGCTATTGGTATTTTTATTGGGATAACATTAAGTCTGTATATCAGTTTTGGAAGTCTGGCAATTTTGACAGTATTGGTTCTGCCCACCCAGGAATAGAGGATCTCATTCCATTTTTCTGATGTTCTCTTTGATTTCCTTTTTCAGGGTATTGTAGTTTTCATTGTAGAGGTCTCTGTTTCACTTCCTTCGTGAGGTTAATTTCTAATTATCTAACGTTTCTTGGTGTTACTGTGAATGGTATTTTTTTCCTAATTTCTTTCTTAGTGGGTTCTTTACTGGTGTACAGGAATGCTATAGATTTTTGTGTGTTGATTTTGTATCCAGCTACATTGCTGAATTTGGTTATTAGTTCTAGGAGTCTTTGGGTGGAATTTTTGGGTCTTCTATGTAAAGACTTATGCCATCTGCAAATACTCATCATAATGATCAAAATAAAAAGTGTATCAAATGATGATGCATTCGTGAACAAACTACTTTTGAGCACTGTTGCTGGGACTGTGTATTGGTACAGGCACTTTGGAAAACTGCCAACAACACCTAAGCTGGAAGTTTGCATACCCTCTAATTTCAGTCCTAGGGCTCTATCTATCAGAAATAACACATATGTCCAATATAATTTGTTCCTTATATTAATAGAAATAGCCCCAAAATGGAAATCACCAAAATGTCTACCAGGAGTAGAATAGATATATTGTAGGACATTCACAAGTGGAGTTCTATTCGGCAACAAGAACACAACAAGAACACATTGTAGATGAACCTCACAAATGCAATGTTGAGATAAAGAAGCAACCAAAAGAATACACATAGGAAACAATCATGCATATAAATTTGCCAAATAGGCAAAATTAATTCATATTATTAGAATGAAGATTAAAGGAACATTTTCAGGATAGGAAAGAGTGGTTAAAGAGAGGCTTCAGGGAAGTTATCAATGCCGGGTACCAGTTTCAGAGTTTTGTTCACTGTTGGACATTCTTAGAATTGTGGTCTTAAAAGTTTTGTTGTCTTTTGTGTATATTGCAACAAAAAATCAAATCTTAAAGAATTTCTCTTGATGTCTCCATCTGGGGCTTTGGGATGGGAACTGAATTTACAAATGCTTTCCTCTCTAAAAGTACCAAAGCTCCATGTTCTGTCCCCAGCTTGTTTCTCTCAAGGATAAATGTTATCTAACAGTTCAGTTTCTCTCCCTCCAAGAGTGTTTAGTGACTCCATTTCCCCAACAGTAAAAAATGTAATCCCAATCTTGTTCACTAACCCTTGAAGAAAGAAAGTGTGTGTGTGTGTGTGTGTGTGTGTGTGTGTGTGTGTGTGTGTGTTAAGGAAAATACACATATGCATATATAGTATTTACCTTATTCAGTAAATTGCAGAAGGAAGTATTATTGGTGTTGTGGTTTCGATGTAAAATGTACCCCTGAAATCTCACATGTTTAGAATATGATTGGATCATGGGCACTATACTCATCAGTGGATCCCTCCACTGATCTCATCAGTGGCTTCATCAGTTGATGAGTTCAGTAGATGATTGTGCTGTTAGGAGATGGGGCCTAGCTAGAAGTGGTTTGCTGGGAGGGTAGCCTGGAAAAGTCTATTCTCTCTAGCTCCTCACTTCTCTCTCTGCTTCATGGCTGTTATGGGTCAAACAGCTTTCCAGCACCAAGGGTTTTCACCATGCTATTTCTGTCATGGAGTCAGCCAACCGTGGACTAAAACTGTGAGCCAAAATAAACCTCTTTTCCTTTGATATAGGGCAAAATATAACTTCCAACCTGCTAGATGTCAAATACACTGAGTTTGTGTCCCCTGGAATTGGAGAATGAATTCCAAAGGATAAAGGAGGTTAAGAGCAGGAAAGGTGTACTGGGGAATATGAATAGCTCCTGAGAGACATGATGGAATTGCCACCAAAGTCACTTCTCTAAGAATGTTTTATAGAGCAAAATCATGAGGTGAATACAACATGGGTCAAACTATAATCAACCAATGAGGTTACAAGTATAGATGACAATGGGGAAAAAAGCAGCAGCAAGATATACCATGTACAGGTATAAATTCCCTATGATGAATGTTATCGTTATGCATATCTAAAATGTACCACTAAAATAAAATTATTAAAAAAGATTACAAGTATAGCTGCTAAGCCAATGCTGATCCAGTAGAGAAGTAGGTCACATAGCAAGGGTACACGGAAACAACAAAGGCATTTTTGGGAAGGGATGGGTCTGGATGCTCTGGTCATCCACCTGGGTGACTGATGTCTATCTGGACTTTACTGGACCTCGTGATACCAATTATACTTTAATTCCAAGTTACTGCTTATCCCTTAAGGGAGGCATGTATGCCTGGTCATTCTGTCTTTACCTTGAGGCTTGGTTGTCTTCAGCTGTGCCTCTAGTGACAATTCTGATGGCCGTATTTTTTCTGCTGACTTCCTTGATGGCCCAGTCCGCTTCTGACTGTATATTAATTTCTACCTAATTTAACTGTCTATAATACCTTTAAATTGTGGGTGTCAGGTATTTTGTCCCATTGATGGAAAAGTGACTAAGACAGATACTGATACCAGAGAAGTGGGGTTGTTGCTCTGCTATACATGACCATGTGGTTTAGAAACCTTTGGACTGGCTGGTAGAAGTTTGGAAAGGTTTGGAGATGCTAGCTAGACAAGCTCAAAAATGCTATAAACTGAGCTTGGTGAGAGAGTCTGATTAGAGCTCAGAAGACCAGAATGCTAATAGGACTGCAAATAGTAAAGACCAGACTCAAGAGGTTTTAATTAGGAACACGGAGGACTCCATTGGCAGTTGGACTAGTGTGCCACACTCTGGCAGGAAATGTTTAATTTTGCCCATGTCCTGAGGCTCTGCAGGAAACTGAGATTAAGGGCAATAGGTTAATTAATTTAGCAGAAGAAATTTCAAATATTTAGGCTACCAAATGTTTAGGCTGTGGCATGAGTATTGCTGGCTGCTTTTAGCCAAATCTACAATGAAATTCAGGGAAAAGAGTAGAGTGAAAAGTGTGCAGTTTCATTGGAAAGAAAGTGCTTAAAAGTGGGGGCCATGGAGAATATGGTTGCTGAAAAGATTAGCATTAAAAAGAAGCCAAGTACTTTGTATCAGAACAACAGGAAAGATGGCTTGAAGGCATCTCAGAAATCACCAAGACCCCACCCTTCCAGAGGCTCAAGGGTGTAAAACTGTAAAGCTTTCACTTTAGGAGAGAGCCCCTGGGACCCCTGCTCAAAAGGGCCGCATAGGGAATTGGTTCCTTGTATTTGTTTCACAGTGCTCAGTCATCCAGTCACTCAGAGGTCTCTTCGTCAGCATTTCAAAGGCTACTGTTTAAACTGTAAGCAGACCTTGACATCATCCACGTTCTGCTGGTTTTACAGGCATGCAGAATGCAAAAGTTATGGGGGGGGGAGTCACTGAGGCTTCCTTGAGGCTTCCACCCAGATTTCAGAAGGCCTGGGAGGCCAAGCGGTATGCTCCAGAGAAGCCATTCCATGAAGCTGTGAGAATGAAACCAAAGGTGAGACCCAGGAAGTTAAGAGATTTCAGGAACATGGATCATCTGCTGAGAAAAGCTGCAGGCAGTTAGTGAAACCAGCTCAAGAGAAAGGCCATGAGGGCTGCAATCAGCAACACTGTAGGGGCAAAGTCATGCAACCCTTTTTGAGTTCACACCTTGCCACAACCTGCTAGACATGAAGCTACAGAATTTAATGTTTGGCTTCCTGGGTTTCAGTCTTTTTTTTTGTTTGTTTGTTTTTGTTCTTTTTTTGTGTGGTGCCGGGGATCGAACTCAGGCCCTTGTGCTTGCAAGGCAAGCACTCTAATCACTGAGCTAAATCCCCAGCTCCTCTGGGTTTCAGTCTTACTTTGGTCCCGTTCCTTTCTACCCCCTACTTCTCCTTTTTTGGAATGGGAATGTCTATCCTGTGCCATTGTATGTTGGAAGTATTTCACCATGCCATTTCTGCCTTGTAGCCAGCCAACCATGGTGAATCTGAGAGCCAAAATAAACTTTTCTTCCTTTAAATTGTGGGTGTCGGGCCGGGGATTTAGCTCAGTGGTTAGAGTGTTTGCCTCGCAAGCATGAGGCCCTGAGTTCGATTCCCGGTGCCAAAAAAAAAAAAAATTGTGGGTGTCAAGTATTTTGTCCCATCAGTGGGAAAGTGGCTAAGATAACTGGAATAACTTGGAAGAGTTGAATAAGAAAGCTAGAGCCCAGGAATATGGTCACTGTTGGAGAAATCATCGTCCTTTTATTTCTTGGATGAAAACGGCAAAGAGTAAAACTTAATGGTAGTAGAGTATTATATGGTTATTTCACACAATAACCATGACCAAGAAAACCCTCAAGCAACTTCACAGACTGATGTTTGGATGAAAACATATAAGGATAACCTAACCTACCCTTTGTCTCTCCTTTCCTTCAGAACACTCATTCAAACACATATAGAGAACTGGAGTCACATACAGAGGATCTGTGTCTGATTCCATGTTCTATCACATTTTGCTGAAGGAAAAGGGGGAAAAAAATCTCCAACTTCTCTGAAAAATGGAGGTGAGGATTAGTAACCTGGTCTGAAGTCATAACAAAGCCATGTTCCCTTTCTTTTGTTTATGCAGAAATTTGCCTGTGCAGTTCCACTTTACTTCTGACTGTGCTTGTGTGGCAGACAGTGACAATGCTGAGTATGGCCAGATGCTTCTCTTTTTTTTTTTTTTAAACCCATGTCTAAGGCATTTCTTTTTAAAGTGTTCAGGTGGGCAAGTTCCGTCCTTCCCCAATCCTGCAGGCAAAAAGAACACAATGCCAACAAATATGTATTCAAAAAATTTTGAACTATTACTGGTTGTTGTATGGCGAGGGGTGGAGGGGATTGAAGCCAGAGTCTTCATACTGAGCAACCTCCTGACCCTTTTTAATTTTTTTACTTGAGACAGAGTCTCGCTGAAGTTGCCCAAATTGGGCTTATACTTGCAATCTTCCTGCTTCTGATCATAGGTGTGTATCCCCATGCTTGGTTTGTGTTCAAGAATTTGAGTTCTTGGGAAGCCTCAGGACAGAGCCACTTGCTTTATTTTGTAATGGGTTATCTAAATCAGTTTTCCAGATAACCTGCCAAGTTTAATGCTCAGAAACATCATTTTCCCAAAGACACAGACAGGATGAAATCAAGTAGTTGGCTCAATTTTAGAAGCAAGTTTCTGAAAAATGTTAGAATTTCAGAATTAATGGAAAACTTTGGAGGATTTATGGGACTCATCAAATGACATTTCACTTCTCTCCTACTTCTATTTCTATCTCACCTCATATTTCCTTATATTTAGGTATCTATTTATATCACAAATTCTAGTGAAACCCAAGCAATCTAAAATCATGTTGACCACACATAAAATGTGGGTAAATGCTCACTCCTCACCCACATTCCAGAAAAAAATGAGAGCACTGTCATTCAAGTCTTTTGAAAAGGTTTACATTTTTTCCTGACGCTCAGTACCCACTGACTTAGGAAGGAAATAGTGATGCACAAGAGCAAGATCTTTGTGTCCTAGTTTTTTCACCTAGAAATTGTGAAAGTGTTATGAATGGCACAATGTCCACAATGCCATGATCAATATTACTACTCCTATCCCTATATGGTATTACCTATGTTTATCTTTAAATTTTCTGTCTCTTCCAATAGAAAAAAATTTGTTCACTCATCTGATTATACTTATCTTGGTATACAAGACTGTTGATTCTCTTAAAAGTACAAACATACTGCCTGGCATTGTGGTGCAGGCCTGTAACTCCACCCCTGGGGAGGCTGAGGCAAGAGGATCACTCTAAGTTCGAGGTCAGCCTGAGCTGCATAGTGAATTCAGGCCAGCCTGGAATACACAGCAAGACCCTGTCTCAAATACAAAACAAAACAGAACAAAACACCACAAACATACTAATTAATTTCCCCTTGAAACAGTTATTTTGTAGCAATATAGTTAAGCACTTCCAATCAACTTTAAAACCACCATTCATTGCATTAAATTAATTCATTTCTGTCAGGCATTGTTTTAGCCCCTTGCATAAAGCAATGTAAAAGTAGATTCCAACATCATCATGCTTATTTTCTATTATGGGAGACAGGAAAAAAAAAGTACATAACTAATTTCATATAATGGTAAGCGTTTCGAAAAGCACACATAGTAACGGGTTAAATAGTGACCATGCCAATTAGGGTAGTCAAAAAAGGACTGAGCAGAGACTGAAAGAAAGAGCTTGTCACCTTGTGACAAGAAACTGTTCCGGTTTCTTTCTCCTTGGGACCAAAGGAAATTCACCTGACCAATTCTCAAATTGACATTACCTTAATTTTCAGGTACACCTGTTTCCCCCAACGTATAGGAACATAAAAACATTTCTAATTTTAATGTTACAGATAAGAATGTAAGGTCCAGAAGTCAGTAAGGCAATTAAGAGACTCCGAAGTGTGTCCCCGCCTCCATGGTACTGGCTTCACAATAGTATTAAAAGGAGAACGAGGTACCGTGAGTCAGAGTTGTGAGGACATGTTAGCCTCCTCTTGGGGTTATCTGGGAGAAAACAGGCTCAGAAGACCCGCGTTCTTCCTCCCCACCCTTCTTCCTGTTTCCAACACCGCGGCCCACGCTTTGAGTCTAGGAAAAAGAAAGTAGTAGGCAGCCCCTCCAGCTCGCTTCTCCCAGGAATTTCCCGGCTGCTTAGATTCAATTTACAAAAGGAGTTCCAGGACACAGGTGTGAAAGAACAAGACAGACGCGGAGGTACTTCGGAGGCCACGCCCTCCGACGCCACGCCTCCTGTTGCAGGCGGGGTCCACTCAGGAAGGCGCAGGATTCGCGCTTATCGTGTACGTCACTTCCGCTATCCCCTTGGCGGGCGTCGCTAAATGACGTTACAATTTCCGGGTCGCTGAGGCCGCCGCTGGCGGCGCAGGCATCGGTGTTTGCTTGTGTCTAGTCTATGGAGTCAGTTGGTGCCGGCGGCGGCGCAGAGGCAGGTGGCGGTATCCGAGTGGGGGCCTCTGCCCCGCCAGGATGTTACCGGGCTTGGCCGCCGCCACTGCGGCCCACAGATGTAGCTGGTCTTTTCTGTGCCGGCTGCGTTTGAGCTGCAGGGCAGCCGCCCGCGGCTCCAGCGACCACCGGGGTGAGTGTCTCACGCCGGCCGCTGGTTCCGCGGAAGCCGAACGGCCCCGCTCGGGCTTGGCGCCGTTCGTCAGCTTCCCTTCCCCAACCCTGCCGTCTTCCTTTACGGTCCGCTTGCTTCGAGGTCAGCCCACCCATCTCTCAAGGGTCCTGATCTTGTCCGTGCCTGCAGCCCTAGCACAGCACCGCCGGGAATTTGTGGGCAGCTGGAGGGCGGGGTTCCACCTCTGAAGCCGACCCCTGTGCACCAGGCTAAACGTACGTGCGCGTCGTGGTGTCCGTGATGGTCCGCCTGTCAGTCGGAAATGGCGGATTCCGCAAAGTTTCAGAGTTTTTTAAGCTCACCGACTCGCCTTCGTTTAGCAGTGTTGGCCGACACATTCTGTGTTCTTATTTTCATACTCCGAACTTGTTTTCTTAAATTTCCTAGAAGTGGGGATTGTCACACAACATAAAGGATTTTTCCTAAGACGTTGAGGGCATCACATAGTCATTGAACGAACCAATTTTGGACCGCAAAACAAAAGAATTCTTTAGTTCCACTGAACAGTCTTTTTGATGAAAAATTGTCTGCTAGAACTGTAACCCAGAAAAGAGGTGGTTGGTGAGAATTTTGATCTCTCCTAAAATACTCTTTTCTGATTCAAGTTTAAATTGTTCGAGAAGTTCCCAAATAACATTGAACCTGTAAAAAAAAAAAAAGTGGTTTTTTGTTTTGTTTTTTTCTTTTTTATGCCACGGATCGAACTCAGGGCGTTATGCTTGCTAGGAAGCACTCTGCCCCTGAACGTGTAAATTTTGGTTAGCTTTACTTTTGTCTTTGCTGTAGCTTGACACGCCGTAGCCTGGTACTGAGAATGGATAGGAACCTTGAGGGAGAAGACAGAACGAAACCCACCTTTAATCTAATCCTCCAGATCCTTGGGAATGTAGAATATTTATAGAAACATTCCTTAAGAATTCATGAGTGAAAAATTTATGGCATGTTTGTGACTTCCCAATTGAATTTGGAAGGTGCGGTTAAGTTTTTAAGTCATCGTAGTAAGGTATGCTGTCAAATAAATTACATTTTGTATTTTATTTACAATTTTAAAACTGGCTCTTAAATTTCAAATGGATTTACTTTAATTTTAACATCACTGTTCTTAGAGCTTTTTGGGTAGTGACAGAAAAGTGTAATTGTTGAGTTTTCCCATTTTGGCAGCCTATCTGTTCTTTTATGAACAGAATGCATCCTCTGCTTATCTACTGTACTCCAAAATACCCAAGTACAGTTTCTAATATAATTGCTTCTATGAACCAAGCAATTCTGGCATTTTACACTGAAAGTACATGTAGTATCTTTTAAATTTAAACTGTAAATGTGGGTAAAAGGAGATGAAGTTGTACTTTGTAATCCCTCTTCTCTGTAGGTGTCATTATGTTGAAATTATATACCTTTTGTCTTGTCTCTCTGAAACACAAGTAATAATTACCTGTCTCATCAGTCAGAATGACATTGCAAAGTTCTTTGGAATGTTTTATTACCGCAAAAAATTAAAATGTGCTTTCACACTTAGAAACACTTATTAGATTAGAAAAATAATTTTGTGAAAATTTAGTTTCAGTAATACTAATATAGGTTTTGAAAGGAAACCATGATTTTGTTAAAATTTAAAAACTGGAAAAAAATACTAAAATTGGATGCGTGTGAGAAGAAAAGACAAGAACCGTTGGCGAAAGAAGTCCAAAAACATGTTTTCTTTGAAAATTTTATTCTTCGCTTCTGAAATGCCTGTGTGCCAGGGCAAGGCTTCTAAAGGAAACACTTGCTTTAGGTGAATACTTAAAAAATGAGAAACAGCTTTAAAGGCAAGAAGAGGCTGGGTGTACTGATGTCCACTGGTAATCCCAGCACTCTGGAAGGCTGAGACAGGAGGATTGCAAATTGAACCCAGCCTGGGCACTTCAGAGATTTAGGGAGATCCTGCCTCTAGGATAGGGAATAAGACAGAATAGGATACAATACACTGAAAAAGTAGCTCAGTGTGAAAGCTCAAGGTTCAATCCCCAGTACCAAGCAAAATGGAAAACTGTATTTAAGAACAGTGCTGTCCTGAAGAAATATGAGGAAATTTAGCCTTATATATATTTTTGAGTTATCTGGTAGCTATATTTTAAAAATAAAAGTAGCAGAGCACTGTGGTTCAGGCCTGTAAGTCCAGCTGCATGGGAGGATGATGGCAGGAGGAACACAAAATCAAGCCCACCCTGGACAATTTAGTGAGAGCCTGTCTCAAAAGAATGAAACAGAGCTTGAGATGTAGCTCAGTGTTCCATGGGTCCTTCAGTGTGGTACCCAGGTTCAATCCCCCATACTAGGGAAAAAATAAGTAGAAGATTAATTTTTAAGTATGTTTTACCCATTAAAAATATTTCAGTGTACAGTCATAAAAAATCACTGAGCAATCATGCCTTCTCTTTTTGTATTAAGTCTTCAAAATCCAATATCCACTAGTGTATTTTACACTTAAGGCACATCTCAGTTTGGACTAACCACACTTCAGGTGCTCAATATATAATGACTATTGAATAAGGTAGTTACAGAGTTAGTGTCCCTGACTTGTAAAGAAGCTTTACAGACCAGTGTGCATTCCAGTAGGAAAATGGGCAAAGGAAATGAAAAAGGAGTCTGCAGAGAAGTTCCAGTTCCCAGTAGAAATGGAAAAATGTATACTCACTAGAGTGCGCATATACATTTAAAGGATTGTATTACTACCTCTCTTGTATTGGCCAAGGCTTCATAATGATGATACCCATATTGAAGGTGCAGGAAAGCAGGAACTCTCTTATTACTGATTGGAAGCATATAGTTCAACAGTGTTTTGAGAAGCTATTCTTTGTATAAAAAGAACTTTAAAAAGTTTATGCCCTTTGACCTAACAATTCTACTTCCAAGGATTTACTTTAAATAATCAGTTATGTATTAAAGTTCACAAGTTCATTTTTATAGTACACAAGTTCATTTATATAGTAATTTGGTAGCTTAGTTATAGTTAAGAGTTGGAAACTGAAATATTAGTGATTTATTGGAGGCTGGTAATATATACAATATATGATTATTTTATGCAGTATTTTTTTGAAAAATATACAATATATGATTTTTTTGAAAAATCATACCTTAGAAGAACAGTGACATGGGAAAATTTGCTGTATTATTACATATAGCTATAGAAAATACAGTACTATATTGTGATATTAATGGTGGGTTTCTCTGAAACATTTTTCATTAACTATTTTTTCAAGTGATGTACAAAGAACATATATTTCTAGTACAAAAGTAATTAGTTTCAGTAGTAAACATATTCTCTTTTTAAAAAATTTCCTTCCACATTATGTAAAGCACATCCTTTTTCATGTATTTATCCTTTGCTTCATTTGACAAAAATTTGACAGAAGTTGCTTCTTTGAATACTTCATGCCATATTGACAGATACATGGTTTTGCTTGAATCCAAATTTAATAAAAGTGTAATTTTAAAGTAACAGAGGGGCTGGGGATTTAGCTCAGTGATTAGAGTGCTTGCCTTGCAAGCACAAGGGCCTGAGTTCGATCCCCGGCACCACAAAAAAAAAAAAAACCAAAAAAAAAAACCAAAAAAAAAAAAAGTAACAAATAGAAATGAATCAGTGTGTATCATTCCTATCTCTAATCTGGCATTTATTATAAGTAGACTGAGAATTTAACTTTCATCCCAGCAGGGGTCACTTGTCCTCAATCTCTCTTAATAACTGAGAACATTTACAGTTATAAGACCATTTTGATAGACTGACAGAATGATTCTGTGTAGACTAAGTTCATGATACAATTTCTTGTACTTAACTATAAAGTGAAGCTAACTATAGCATATGTCTGATAGGAATTTTGTGAGTGAGGATCATTCAGCAGAGAGATGCCAGACATTGTTGTGGTAGTCTAGTGCCGAATGAGACAGTTTCCACCTTTATTGCACAAATACCCAGAATAAGAGTGCTGTAAAAGAAAGAAGTGATGATGGGTTAGAAAGAAGCCAAGAAGGGCTGTTTGATTAGATGTGCTGACCTGGGACTCCAGCTTTTTGGACATGAGTGTTGGATATGATGACTGTGTTGGGGTGTGGGAGATGCAAGCCAGCTGAAGATGTGGAAAAAAAGAGCTATCCTGGAAAGCAGAGGAGAAAGGAACCATTAGTAGTATTCTGGAGCAGAAAGGAATCTGCTGTGGTTGGGGTAAGGTGGGTGGGATGAGATGAAGTTTGAGAGTTGTTAGAGCCTTTTAGGCTGTAGGTTTAAAAACAAAAGACAAGTTTTAAAAATCCACTGTGATACTGTGTGGTGAATGGATTAGAAAGTAGAGTGTGAATAAGGAGATCTTTAGGGGGTTATTGCAGTTATTAAGGCTAACACAGTTGTATTAAGGTCATGAGAGTTAGCAGTGGAGTTTGTGAGGAAGAAATGGATTTGAGATATGTTTTGGAGTATAAAATTGAGAATATATGTAAAGCTTTTAGCACAATGTATGGTACTTGATAAATCCTCAATATGCTTGATGTTTTCATTGTTTTCCTTTTTCTAAGCCAATTGAAAAAGAATTAAGCAAGACATTAGAGAGGTATGCCAGGGTGCAGTGCAGGAAATTGTCATTGTCTCATTGCTCCTTACTCAAAAAAGAGGATGACCTGTTCCGTTCCTTACTCTCAGCTGTAGTTCTCTAGGGTGAGTCACACTTTTGCTGGCTGGATGAGTAGGCAGGATTTCTTGCAGTTTTGGCTAGCTGAAAGGATAAAAATAAACTACAGATAGCCAGTGTGTTAATATCACATAGACTGTATCACAAGTTATGATGATGATGATAAGGCCTTGATGAAGTTCTGTATAATTTAGCAACTTAGTTTCTTTTTCATTGTAGACGTTTTTAAATATAGAAAAGCATAAGATATAAATAAAAATTATATGCAATCTAGATATTTAGATATCTCATAAGCCATATAGTTGAAATTATCGCATTAGTCTCCTGCCTTTTTTTTCCCCTTTCCCACGTAACATTGTGAGTGTTTCATCTTCCTAGCTCTTTACCCACCCTTCTGCCTGGGGAGCCAACCCATGGCCTGTGAGCTGCCACTGAGCTACATCCCCAGCTCATTTCCTTTTTATTAAAAATTTAGTTTTTAATAAATACATAATGAAAATATAGGACCCTTCAATAACTTAATCATTTTCTCTTAGGGAATATTTGTTTCTGCTTTTTCCTGTGTTAAGTCATACCATGAAGAAGAGTCTTTGTGTTCTATGTGTTTTGTATTTTAAAGTCATACTTCATAAGTGCTTTAAAAATAAGTATAGTGATGATTAGTTTTTATATGTCAGTGCTTTAGAAATTTAGGGCGGAAAAACTCCTGAAATAGTGTTTTAGGTAAGAACACATCATCTGGAAGACTTAGGATACAAGTTTGACATTGGTCCTAAAATTAGCCAGAAATAAACTCAAACCACAAAAATTTCTTTTTGTTTTTAGTTATTGTTGTAGAAGCAACATATGTAGTAGATGGAATCGTAAATTCATATGGGAGAAAAGGAGTTTCTTTTTGTTGTTCTTTATAGTCTAAACATGAGTGCCAGACTTTCTCTGAAAACCAGTATAAGTGGTAGGTGACAAATCAGATTGGAGAAAGAGGAGAATTAGCAGCAGTGGTAACCAGTAGCAGTGGTCATTAGGAGACACTAGGAGACACAGAGATGAAAACAGTAAAAGAAAAGCAGAGACATGTTGCGACTGCACCGATGATTGTTGTGACTAGACTGATATGAGTATCTCAGCAATCTTGATGAAAAATGTCCTTTAAATATTCTCACAAATCTTTGTCCAGGTCAGTAGAACAATAAGTGACAAACTAAAGATTAGTATTTTCTGTGCACCTTGATTTAGACATTACTTTGAAGAAGGGATATTAATACTGAGTAATATATTTTTCTATGTTCTACCTACTAGAATTAGTGGCTTCAGTAATTCAGCTAATTGTTGTTTGTACTGCTGTATGGTGTTAAGTATGGTATTTGTTTTATTAGATGTGGTCCTGCATAATTTTTAGGATTTAAGCAGTTTTCAGTCTTGTATTAATCCAAATAGATACTTTTAAAGTTGCTGATACCTGGAATTTTTCAAGTTAAAAATTAAGAACTTTTGAAAACAGCAAGGGAGCTGTCCAAGATTGCTAGGACAGAAAGATTTGAAGAGACCCCTACTGGTTAAAAATGGGACAATTTGAACATTACTTGGGATAATCACTGAAATGGATTGAAATACTATATCAAATAATGTTTAAACCTATGAAATTGTAATGATTATTTTCCCCGATACTGGGGACTGAATTTAGGACCTTGTGCAGGCTGGGCAACTGCTCTACCACTGAGCTACATCCCCAGCCTGAAATTGTAGTGATACACACACAAATCAAAACTGTGTTACCAGTGTGGGATAGTAGGTAATGAACTTACTATTTTGAGAACTGGCCAATAAACAGGAAAAATTAAAGCATTTACTGTTTGTTTTTTGACTTTTTGAGACAAGATCTTACTATGCAGTTCAGGCTGGCCTTGAACTCTCTGTGTGGCCTAGCCTGTCCTTGAACTGGAGGCGATCCTCCAGCCTCAGCCTCCCAAGTGCTGGGATTACAGGCAGGCACCATGCCTGGCTTGAGGGACTTTTTAAAAAATTGTAATGGTGGTATGATTTCATTAAAGTTCTTGTCTCTTATACATATTGAAATATTTATGAGTGAAATCAGGTTTAAGATTTGCTTCAAATTATTATACCAGTGTAAAGATATTCGTGTAAGTAGAGATGACACAAGATTGACCATGAGTTGGTAATTGTTGAAAGCAGACCATGAATATGTAGAAGTTTATCATATGTTTTTCTATCTTTGTATATGTTTGAACTTTTCTTTAATCAGATATTTAAAAAATTAATGAGGACCTTAAAAATACCTAATAACATCAAGTTATAGAAACGAGTCCTCTTCTGGAGATTTTTGTTTTTATTTGTTATTTATTTATTTACTTTTTGGCGCTGCTGGGACTCGAACTCAGGGCCTTGGGCTTGCTAGGCAAGCACTCTACCACTTGAGCTAAATCCCCAACCCACTTCTGGAGATGTTTTAGATAAAAGTAATTCCTCTTTAAACACCTTAGCACAAACTGCAAAAGTGTTTCATCTGTAGGTTAAAAAAAAATGGTGGTGGCATGTTGTCCTTCTTAGGTAATAATTACAAAAGATATTTTTAGTAGGGCTGAAAAGTCAATACTAGCTGCCATTTTGAAGAAGATGCTTTCCTGGCAAGAGTTTTTTGTAATTGCCTTAGCCACTATTTCACTAATTTTACTAGCAGTTTGTATATCTTAGTGTGTGGGAGTTTTCCATTCTTGTATTGTCTTTACTCAGCCTTGAAGAGATAGATTCACTTGGGAGGCTGAGGCAGGAGGATTGCCATGAGTTCAAGGCCAGCCTAGGCTACATAGTGAGTTCAAGACAGGCCTGAACTACATAGCGAGACCTTGTCTCAAAAAACCAAAAAACATACTGTACCTTGAATAATTAAAAAAAAAAAAGAGTGAAAAGAATAAATTACATCAGGAAACTTTCCAAGAGAATAAGTTCCAAGCTTAAAACTGGAGTGACTATTTGTTGTCACACACATGAATCAAAATTTTTGTATCATTATTAAGCCCTTAGAAGAATTTCAACGCTTAAATGCTCAATCTTCTGCTCTTGAAAAAACTGGATTATTTATAATGATATGATGTCATTATTTCATCTAAACTGTTACAAAACATGAATTGTATCTACACAAAATTTTTGTGTTCTTTCAAAAAAGGAGAATTCTTTTGTTCATAGTAAAAAATAAAAGAGAAAGAGGGTCACAGGAGACTAGAGACAGATTTACTTTTCTATCACTTCAGTGAAATTGTGGAATATATTTGCCTTCTGCGTTGCGGCCTCACGAAGTCCGTAGTCAACCCAGATGCAGTAGCTGAAGTGCTTCATAATTAGTCTCCTATTCTTCCCACATACGGAGGCATCTCACCAAATGTTGATCTAATTATCAGATTAAAAGTCAGTGACAACATGAATGACTGATTAATATAATTCATTTATTGATTGTGAGGTGAAAGAGGATTAGATCTCGAGGTAGTAGAAAGAGGACACAGGATAATTTTGAGTAGGAAGGGCTCCTGGCCCACCCCACCCCAAATCCTTTATTCTGAAAAATACATTATGCCAAAAATAATTTTATCGTGTCACCAGCATACAAAATAAAGACTATTATCATATAGTAGACAATTTCCAGAATAGCTGAATAAGTGAATGTTTTAGTTGATTTCATGTATTTTTTAAAGTTTCCATATAAATTTACAAATTAGAGAAAAATTGAAATAGTGTCTAAACTTCTTCTTTACAAAATGTGGTCCTTGTGTAACTAGCGAAATACCCTCAGAGAAGAAAGTGGCTTGTTAATTGTGTAGATGGGAGTTGGTGAAATTAAAGTGTTTTTTTCTTTTAGAATGGCAGAATTTAGTGACATTTGGAAACTTTGCATACATGGTTCCCTACCATCCCCCACATATTTGTACACTGAGTCAAGTAAAGTTGTACTCTACAAATACTCAGAAAGAAGGACAGGGATCACAAACTCTCCGAGTGGAAAAAGTACCATCTTTTGGTGAAACAGGTATGTATAAATCCTTCTAAAATCTTTTTTATATGTACACTTGAATGTTTTATTTAAAAATTATTTGTCCTTGAATATTTGATAAAACTGGACTGATGTTTTCTTTGTAGGAGGTATTAAATTTCTGGCTTAGTTTCTTCTATTTTTTTATTCATTTTTGGTGAGTTCAATTTTTTCTAGAAATTTATCCACTTAAAAATTTAATATATTGGCATAAAGTTCACAATATTCTGTTTATTGTTGTGTCCTTTTTTGCTTTAAGCATTTTTTTCTTATTCCATTATTCCCTCTCCCCCATGTGCACTCACACACACACTTGTTTGGAATTTGTCTGTTCTACACATATACTTTAAAGTCTAAAGGTAATTATTACTATTTACTTTCCTTTTGAAAACTATAAATAACTTCAAATGCTTTAGTTCTGATCACTCCCTCTCAATTTACATGTTATCTATTGGCTAATATTTTGTATCTATTTCGTTCTTTTCCCTTCTATAAAATAGACATCGTTACTTATTTGGATTTATCCAAAATCTTTGTTAACCATTTTTTTCTTATTTCTCTGATCTGTCTTATGTGAATCCTGTAGAAGTTTCTTTAGGTGAGGATCTTTTGTGGCAAAGGCACATTTAAGGTGTTATTTCAGTGCATTTTCGCTTCCACTGTTATATTCTGCCTTTGTTGTTATATCTTTTCTATTTATTTTAAAATTTGATTATGTTTGTTTTTAAAAGTGTGTGTGTGTGAATAAATAACAGTTTTATTACTTAGTAACTAAGTATGTATTTCTTTGTATTTTTCCTGCTTGAGATTTGTTGGGATTCTTGAATCGGAGGATTGGTATTTTTGTATAATTCTGAAATTGTGCACTTCTCTGCCAGATATTCAGATATTCTTTTCACTTCCCTATTATCTTTATTTGGAACTCCAGTTAGGAATATATTAGATCGTCTCTGTTTTCCATGTCTCTAAACTAAACCTCTCTGTCACATTTTCTGTTTCTCTTTTAGCTTTCTGGTTTACCTTCTAGATTATTTCCTCAGGTCTCCCTAGATCACTGATTTCTTCTAATCTGCTGACTGGTTGTGTATGTTGGATTTTTAATTTCAGTTATTATATACATATCATTTCAAGAAAATTTTTACTTTACTTGGTTGGTCTCTAATTTTTTGTTTATATATTGAGACTTTTAAAAATTACATTGGACACATTAAATATAATTTTTGTATTTTGTGACTGGAATTCTTTTTGGTTCTCACTATATATCATCCTGCTCTTTGCTTTCTTGCTCGCATTAATGATGCCGTACCTGTGTTTTGTGAATTGGTTTTTTTCCCATGCAATTTTTCTATTTTGAAACTATTTGACATTTATCTGGATTAAAGATGTGTTTTTGCCTAAAGGGTTTGCTTTTGCTTCTGTTCACTGATGGAGACACAACTTGGAACCACATTAAATCAACTTCTCTACTTTATTTTAGACCATGTTATTTGCACGAATTCATGCTGCACACTTATGTGAAGGTTGACTTGTCCTTAGGACTTTTTCAGGAGAGTGTTTTTTTTTTTTTTACTTCCTTGCTACTTAACACCAAAGTAGAGGCAGGCTTGTTTCCTTACTGTTCTCTTTCTGTGATTATCATTTCTTTCCAGTTCACAATTACACCTCGTATGTAGCTTTTTTATCTAGATATTTCCTGTGTCAGTCCCCACTTGAGTAGAACCTAGCCTAACTGTCTGGTCTCCCGTGTCCTTTTGCAGCAATGGAGGTAGAAGCTCAAGAATACAAGCTTCCACAGAAAGCGTTAGGGGAAAAGCTGGCTTTATTGTGCTTTTAGCCTGTAGAGGTCCTGCTTTCACTTTGTTTTTGTCCTATTTGAAATTCTTTTTTTTTTCCTCGATTAGGGGTACATATAAAAAGGTTTGTTTAAGGTATCTAGTCTGTAATGCAGCATTAAAAAGTAGCCCTTTATTTGCTTATTAATTTAATATGGCAATGAAAGAATGACTGAATTTATAGTCTCTTACTGAAGCAGAAAATTAAGCAAAAAAAATAGTTTACGGTAAATACAGAGGTGGGGAACTTCAGTGTGTTGCAGGAGCGCATGGGAGGTACACTTGAGTCTGGAGTGGTTAGGAAAGAATTCCATAAAGAAATGATATCGAGTTAGGGACATGAGGAAAAGTTAGTACTATATTGGTGTGAGGAATGGCTAACAGATGGCGAAGAAGACTAAAAGCAGTAATACAAATGAGGGTCTAGGGGCTATGCTAGTGGTAATCCTTTTTCAGAGGAGTAGATGAAATCAAGAGATTTACAAACTGAACAATTAGGATGTGGTGGTTGCATTTAGAAGATGAAAGAGAGAGTAAAGGACAACCCTTGGTTATTACATCAGGTAATTGTATAAATGTTTCTTTGATTTCTATAATTACAAATAATAGAGTATACAGTATTATAAAGAGATGATAATGATTTGGTTTTGGACAACTGAATTGTAGGTACCTAATGAGAGTATTTTTAACAGATGCAGTGACCAGTAGGTGGTTAGTTCTCCAACAAATCCAAAATGTCACACATCGTAACACAACTACTATCCTGCTGTGAGCTACCATCACCTCTTGCTGGATTACTGCACTAGCCTTTTCCTTGGGCTCTCTTTTTGTACTCTTGACCTTCTTTAATTCATTTTTCATATAGCCAGTGTGATCTTTTCAAAAACAGATCATTTTACTTTATTAAGGCTTTTAGGGCCGGGGATTTAGCTCAGTGGTTAGAGTGTTTGCCTCGCAAGCATGAGGCCCTGAGTTCGATTCCCGGTACCAAAAAACAGCTTTTATCAGCTTACATTTATCTGTTGAACAAAGTCTAGGTTACTAGAATAAAATAAAATTTTCTTTTCCTGGCTCTCAGAGTCCTTCCTTGCTGTTCTGGCCCTTATATTCAAGTCCATTTTATTCTGTTGCTCTGTTGCTCATTATGTTTCAGCCAAGCTGATCTCCTTTTTGGTTTTTAGAAATACCAAGCTGGTTCTTGTTATGGGACCTTTGCTCTAGTTGCTTTCTTTTCCCAAGGTGCCCCTATTCACAAGGCTGACCCCTTCTGATTATTTATATCTTTGTTTGTTTTATGGCATTGGGAATTGATCCCAGGGCTGTCACACTAAGCTATATTCCCTTTTTTATTTTTTGAGGCAGGGTCTTGTTAAGTTGCTAAGGTGCCTAGGCTGAGTTTGAACTTGCAATCTGCCTGCCTCAGCCTCCTAGAGTACTAGGATTACAGGTGTGAGCCACCTTACCCAGCTAACATGTTAGTGTGTATGTTAGGTTTTCTCAGAAATCACTCAATCTAAACTGGACCCCCAATCTTTAATATTGCTGTAATTTTCTGCATAGGTAACACTCCTAACTGATATTTTCAGTATTTTATTTCTTCATCTTACGCTTGTTGCAAGCCTCTTGACAGCAGGAACTTCAGTGCCTACAACAGTGGTTTGCACCTAGTAAGGACTTCATAAATATTTGAAAATAGATCATTGCATGGAATTTTAACCTGGAGGTAAAGATTTAAGAGTTTTTAACTACACACACATGGTAACTAAAGCTATGCGTTTGTTTGGGATAGTGCAGGGAGAGTAGTCAGAGGGAGGAGATAAGATCTTTAGTACAAAGTTCCCAAAATGAGTAAGAGACAGGTGCAGCCTGCAAAGCAGGTTTGAGAAGGAATGGCTGGTGAAAAACCAAGGAATATGTGGTATCAGATTAGAGTGTTTAAAGAATAAACATCCCATGACTAGCTTTCTCTTAGTCGAATGTCTTTCACAGAAGATCTTACTGATTCCTGAGAAAGTTTATCCATGTTAATAAGGTCTGTTTTTTATTCTTTTTCCTAAACCCAATCCTCTCTGGGTTTAACTGTGCACTTTTAACCAGTTTCTTCTCTATCTCCTGTTATGATGGAGAATTGCTGGATAAATATTAAGAGTTGAATATTACAGGAAGAAGCAGTGTAGAATGTATTGAGTTCCAAAGTTCTAGAATTAAGCATGTTTATTAGAACACAGTAAAGTTGAAACAGATGATGAAATAATATAATTAATGGTAAAATATATTAATATATTATTTACTATATAACATAAAATATATTCTTAAATGATTATAGACGGGCAAATATATTGAATGTTGGTTCGCACTGTACAGTATCTTTAAAGTTGACATTCATGACTAGGACTTCTTTTCTTCATTGACTGGAATAAAAATGTTGGTTTATTTTTGTATATTAGAAATATATTGTTTATTGACAGTTTTATTTTGGGCTCTGTTTTTCAAGATTTGCTTAGGCCTAATTAGATCTTGTTAGCCATCAGATAGACACCAAGTAATTGCTTGATTGAAAGATAATTTGTATATTTAAGGATCTGAGATTGACTTTTGAATAATTCAAATCACATGCTAAAGTCAGGAACAGCTCATTAAGAAGCAGACTTGCTAAAGCGTCCTTAAAGTTTTAAGGAGCATTCAGATGTTTTAAATTTTAGTAAAATTAGTTTTAATTTTCCTAATGACAGCAGATGTGTGGCAAACAGCCAGGATTTGAGTTTAAAACAAATGTCTAGAGATACTCATGAGTAGAATATCTGGTTACTTACTGAAATCATGAAGATTCTATTCCAGTGATGCAGTGTGACTTAAAAGATGGTGGTGTGCAAATTAAGTATTTATACATGTGTTCGAGCCATTTGCTAACATTCTTGTTTGTGCTTCATAACACTATATATTTAGTAACCTCTAGACACTTTGAAGTGAGAAGAATATTCAGAAGTACCCATCTTAGAGAAATTTGTTTTATGTGATTTGGTTGAATGATCATTGTTGAAAGAAGGACAGTTTGTGAAACTTAGGACAGTAACTCTCAGTTGTTCAGACACTAATGAGTGTCAAAAATGTATCACTCCACCCCTTTCCCTTCACTTTGCTCTGCTCTGCTGTTTCCTAAAGCAAAATTTGAAAAAAAAATTGATATATAGATTCTGTTGTGGATAAAGATGCTTAGAATTTCCTACCCTTGTAGCACTAATAATAATCATAATAATTATTTAACTCATTAATGTCTACTGTTACAGTGTGTCGTTACTTATGAAATAGAAGTGTTTTTAATTAGCTTATCTTTAATTACAAAGTACACCATCATAACCTACTTAGGATTTAGTTTGGAGTTAAAGATTTTAGATTTTCTGCACATGCTTTAGTAATTGTACCATAATATACTGTATACCATAATTTTTCTCAGTGGTTTTCACTATATATGATGTCACTGACTCTTTTAGTAATATGCCCAGGAGAGCTATCGGCAGGGTCGAATGTAATACCTATTTTAGTTTGCAAACTCCAAAATTTAAAAAACATATGAGAAACCCTAATGCTAAGGACGCCAACAGGATTGAGAAATACTAACTCCAGATGAACTAATGGCCTGAATTGTTTTATATTACCTTCGGTATAAATGCAGGACTTGTGTCCACTAAGAATTATAAGAAGTTTTGAAACACAAACTAGTGGGAATAAAACCAGAGCAAATATGAAAAGGAAGACAACTAGAAATCTTAGAAATGAAAGTGAATCACTAAAATAAAATTTAGTAAATAGTTGTAGCCATTAGTAGAATTAGTAAATTGAAATTCACTTTGAAGGTGCACAGAAATGCTCAAAAAAGTGCCTTTTGAATATTAAGCAAGATAAATAAAAAGAAATCTACCCCAGACACGTTACAAAGAAACCACAGATCCAACAAAGAACCCAACCTAAAAGCTGCCGAAACAGAAGAGGTATAGTGCTGAGTCCAGTTGCTGCTGTTTTGAAGTAGATGTTTTATGTGCAGCAATATGCAGAAAACAAAAGGGGGAGTGCTTTATAGTAATAACCATGAATGAGTAAAGGAAATGTAAATGTTAGCCTAGAATTTTATATTAATCAAAATAATTCTAGAGTAAAGGCAAAATAAACATGTTATCACAGATAGAAAGGTGAATATCATTAGCCAACCCACCCACAAGATGCAGAATAAACTTGGGAAAGAAGAGATGAAATATAAAACAAACACTGAAGAATAAGAAATGGATGAAAGAAGTTAGTAGAATTAAGCATTGATAATAGAAATAATAAAGAATTTTAATATTTAATACTAGAAATTTTAATCAAGAGTAATAAGATGAAAGAAGTTTTTTTCTTGTTCCAGAGGAAGATAGGGATGCCAAATAACTCTGTAGGTGTTTGGAAAGATTTACAGGAAAGTATGTATGTTCAGTTAAACAGTAGAGATATAATCTTATAAATTCTAAACCAGCAGTTGGGGGGTAGGGTAGGAGAAGGATATTGGAAATTCGATCAATCTAACAGATGGTGAAAGGTGAAAAAAGTTAAAGGAAAAATAAATGATGGTAAAGTGAAATAGACATTAAGATGGCAGACGTCCAAATGTACCACAAAAAGTGATCAGATTTAATGTGTTCTTTGTTGTTTAAATGCACTCATACTGTAAATACAGTATGTGGAACAATTTTTATTTAATTACATTTTCAGAGACTTCCTGTAAACAGTATTGTGGATTCCCTGCTATCTCGTCTATTCAAGGACTTTGCTTTTGTGATTAGCATCTTAATCTACTATACCAGTTTCTTTTTTAGTGCATCATTCTTACCTCTCTATGAAATACAATCAACCTTTCCTTGGTTCCATTTACCTCCTCAAAGTCCAAATACTTCTCCCACTTCATCTCGCATTGTCTTCTCAGTCTCTTCCGTGTCTCATGAAAACTGTTCTTGTCAAGAGTTCCAGTGATCTTTGTGTTGCTAATCCACTTTGAGCCTCTTCTTTTTTCCCCTGAGAAAATATACCAAATAACTATTCATAAATACTATCCTAAAGATAGAGGCAATGGAGGAAAATGGCAAAGAGCATAAATTTATCCAAGTGTCTTGGGTTTCCATTCTGACCATATCGCCACATTTAAAATAGTAGCTGTATTACCTTGGGGGAAGTTATTACCTATTTGCCTCAGTTTCCTGATAAGATGAAGGGTATTTGTGTCAGAGTGATTTTGGGGGATCAAATGAAATTATGTGCAGAAAGTACACAGGATTTTATATGGCACATTGTTAAATGCTGAATAAATGTTAGCTATGATTCAGCCCTGAATTATTATTATTATTTGTTTTTGTCAGTACAGAGAATTGAACTCAGGCCCTCACACATACTAGGCAAGTGCTTTACCCCTGAGCTGCATCCCCAGATCTTGAAATTTTTTATTGGGTAAAGGTGCAAATTTTAATGAGGGCAAAATTTTTTAAGTTTGAGATTTTTATTAGAAAATATTTAGTACATATACATTGTAATATTCTTTACTATGTAAGTTAGTAAAATTAGTATCTGGGAGTTTGTCACTCAGCCTGAGAACTCTCCCTGTTGGATCACATTCTCCTCACATCACCGTATGTTTGTGTATCCATGTCATTATCCTGAATTTTGGGCCTTGGTCTCTTGATTCAAAAAATGGAGGGAGGAATGGCTTGATATATTTGTACGTATTCTAAATCATTTAGTTTTGCCTTTTTTTAACTTTGTTGTGATAGTTATTATATGCATTCTTTTGTGATTTTTAAAACATTTTGTCACTAAGATTTAACTATTAATGTATGTGTCTAGTACATTTCTTTTTTGTGCGTTTCATTTTTTTTGAGACGGGGTCTCACTGTGCAGTTCAGGCTGGCCTCGAACTCACTATGTAGCCCATGCTGGCCTCAAATTTGCAGCAATCCTCCTGCCTCAGCCTCCTGAGGGCTGAGATTACAGGCGTGCGCCACCACACCTGGCCATGGTTTATTACTTTTCAAGGAGATAATTAGAGCGCATGCTGTTCAGGTCCATCGTGTGAATTAAATGAGTTGATACATATAAAGTGCTTAGGGTAGTGTTTGACACCCAGTCAGGGTTCAAAGAAAAGTAGCCATTATTGTTTATCATTATTCACTGCTATATGAAATGATGTGTGAATATAACATGGTTTGTGTATTTTGCTGATGGCCATTTGGGTTAATTTTAGTATGTAACAGCAGAACACAGTGCTGCTCTAAACATTATGTGCCACTGTTCTTGTGCCCTTGTGCAGGGTTTTTTTTGAAGCCTAATACATTGACCTAGAAGGATTGAGGGGTCAATTCCATTGCAAGTGTTCTACCATATTAGATGATGCCAACTTTTTTACCAAGAGTTGTGCCTATTTATATGTTCACCCGCAGTGTGTGTTTCCATTGCTTCATACCTGTGCTGACATTAGGTGTTGTCGTATTTTTATTTTTACTAATCTGATGGTTGTTAAATAGCATTTTGTGGTTTAATTTGCATTTTATTAATAATGAAGTAATCACCTTTTATATATTTATTGGTTACTTGTATTTCTTTTTCTATGCAAGTTTGCTCTGCTCATTTTTTATAATTGATCTGGAAGAATTGTTAAAATATTCTTGATACTAGTCCTTTGTTGATTGCAATTGTTGAAAATATCTGGTTTTTTTTCTTTCTTTTTTATGTGAGATTCTTTAATAAACAAATGCTCTGAATTTTAATATAGCATAATTTTTAAGAAGTCTTTCTTGACCATGAAAATATTTTATATTGTCTATTATGAGGTATGTAGATGCATTTAAGTAATTAATCTACCTGAAATTTCTTTTGTTTAATATAAGAGGTAAAGTTGGGTTTCTTTTTTTTTAATTAATTTATTTTTGTTGTTCTTTCCCTTTTTTATTAGCACGTTTGTGATTCAAAATGAATATATTCACTGTGGGGAATTGGAAATTGGTACATGTACACATCACATCTTGGTTCTTTTTACTTCCTTTTATCTATATCTAGATTTTATTTCATCTATTTATTTGTTGTGGATGGAGAGTTATACAGTTGTCTCAAACCACTTACTAGTCATCCTTTTTTCGCCAAGTAGCGTCTCTAAGACAGTTTTAAGTGGAAGAATTTTGTGTATCCTATTTCGTTTCTTACTTTTCAGGAATCTACCTAAACATTCACCATTGAATCCATTATTTGTTACAGATTTATTTTATCCTTTGAATAAACTCCTTTGTGTCCTAATTTTTGAAAAGGTTTCCCATTTGCATGGGTCTTGTATTTTATTAAATGATTTTTCTTTATAGCTCTTGGAATGATTCTGTAGTTTTTCTCCTTTAATCTCTTAGTGAGGGGAATAAATAACATGGACTATGATATCTTTTTTATATGTTTATAGATTAAATTGGCTAATATTAAATTTATGGGTTAGTGTGAAAAAAACTCTTTAAACTTGTTTTAATAAACTTTACAGCAGAAAATATAGGTGCAGAACTCAAAGCGCCACTAAAGCAAGAACCTCTCCAAGTAAGAGGTAAATATATTTTATTCTATCTTATACTAGTATTTTGAGCTAAATACGTAAGATTTGTTAGTATGGATCTCTTAATAGTTACATCTGAAGGATATAGTCTTACTTTGCTTTTATTTAAATAGATTATAAGAATTTATTGTTTATAAGCTAATTTTGTATTGAAATTTATTTTGCATTTTGTTCATAACTATTTTAAAAGGCTAAGGAAGCAAACCCATCTATTGCCTTATCATTTTTAGGATAGTAATCTGATATACATATATAATTTTTTGTCTGATTTTTTTTTTTTCCTTAGGAGTAGTTGAATACCGAAGTAATTTCTGTTCTGTGTAACATGCTAAGCTTCTCGTCCTCAGAGCAGCTGAGTTTTTTGTTTTATTTTTTTTGTTTGTTTTTTGAGACAGGGTCTCTCTCCGTAATTCAGGGTGGCCTCAAACTCACTAGGTAGCTCAGGCTGGCCTTGTATTTGTGGTGGTCCTTCTTTCTCTGCCCCCCCGATTGCTGGGGTCACAGCCGTGTGCCATCATGCCCAGCTATCTGTTTTGTGGAGACAATAACTCCTAGAAGCATGTGGCTTTGGTGTCATACAAAACTAAGTTCAGTTGGTGGCTCCTGAGCTTATCATCTGTCTGACCTTGGGCTACTTATTTGACCTCTCTGAGCCTTAGTTTTCTCCCCTACGATGGTGCTAAAAATGAGACCTCTTTTCTAGGATAACTTTGAATATCCTGGATAGCAGATATCCTGGGGATCTCAGGATAGCAGATAGTCACAATTAAAGATAATGAATGTTGGGATATCAGTTTCCATCATCATAATCATCATCAATAATCTGTATCAGGATAAGCAAAGAGAAATTTCTAGCTACTTTGAAGGAAAAATTTTAAACTACTTTTTTTTCAAAAAAGAATCTTTTAAAAGAAGGTGTCAGTCAAAGTATACACCTATAATCTCAGCTCTAGAAGAGCTCACTTGAATTTTTGAGTTTTAGGTTATTGGGGTAAGGCAGCCCAGGGACCTGAAGTCTTATAAAAAGAAATCTGAACTTCCAAATACTTTTTTAGATAAGGTTTTGATTTTTATATTGAACTTTATTTTTGAAATATTCTTTTTTGAATAATTTTTGTAAATTTTACATTTGTAGTTAATGTGTTATTAAAAGATTATTTTTATCCACTGAAATGACAGATAATTTTAGACTTAAGTTTGCTCTTTCAACTTGGAAGTAAAACAAAACTAGGAATTATGTATAGGAACATAGAATATGAAATAAATGACAATTTGAAACAGAATACATGAGGTTTTTTGTTTTGCTTTTATTCTTTAGATGTTTGCTTGTCTGTAGCACATGAGCAAAAAGCCTCACTTCATAATGATTTATTAACGTAGATGTGTACAATGTTTTTATAAGTCACAGACTATAATCATTGCCAGCTTGGTACCTAGTTATTGGTGTCTATGGCAGTCTTTACTGTCTGTCTGTCCGCTCATCCATCCATCTAATCAATCTGCCTGTCTATCTATCTGTTGAGATAAGGTCTTATTATGTAGCCCAGGCTGGCTTTGAACTTGCCGCAATCCTCCTGCCTCAGTCTCTGAAGTGCTGAGATTATAGGTGTATACTTTGACTGATGCCTAAACCCATTCAGGCTACCTTTTCTTTTCTTTTCTTTCTTTTCTTTTTTTTTTTTTTTTGTGGTAGTGGTACTAGGACTAAAATCCAGGGCCTTCCTTCATATGTGGTAGATTCTTGGTCCCCAGTCTTTTTGCCAGGGGCGGGGGGCTGGGGAATTGAACCTAAGGCCTTTGTGCTGAGCTATAGCCCCAGCGATTTTGAGACAGGGTCTCACTAAGTCACTAAATTGCCTAGGCTGGGTTCAAATTTAGAATTCTCCTGCCTCACCTTTCCAGAATGCTGGGATATTGGGCATGTGCCACCATGTCTAGCATGCCAGCCTTTACTTTCTATGAGCAGGTGTTTTTTTTGTTTGTTTCTTTGGGTTTTTTGTTGTTTTTATTTTGTTTGTTTATGCAGTACTGGTGATTGAACCCAGGGATGCTCTACCACTGAACTGTATCCTCAGCCCTTTTTATTTTTTCAGACAGTCTTGCTAAGTTGCCTGGGCTAGCATCAAATTTGTGATCTTCCTGGCTCAGCCTCCCGAGCAGCTGGGATTATAGGCATGAACCAAGATTTTTTTTCTGGGTATTAGATATTTGACCCGGGACTTTGTGCATCCTAGACAACTAGTGTACCACTGGGCTATGTCCCCAGACCAAATATGAATAGTTTGATACTCGATGTTAGGGAAATAATTTATTAGAAGGCAATATTTATTATAACCTGTAAACTTTATGTAATTTTTGATTGATAAAATTTGTTCCTTACTTTACTTCAGTTTTGTTACACTACATGAAATAGTCCAATGGCTTTAAACATTTTTGACTGTAATCCTTAAAAGATACTAGTTAATGACCCAGGAAGTATAGATTATTATATACAACTGAACCAAAAATTTTCACAAAAAGTATTCTCGATTTCTTTAATTGCTTTCCTGTTTGACTTTTTATTTTTTATTTTTATTTTTTAATGGTACATTTTAGATGTACATAGTGATAACATTCATCATAGGGGATTTGTACCTGTACATGATATATCTTGTTGCTTCTTTTTTCTCATTCCCCTCCCCTCCCTTAACCCCCTCCTCCTTCCTTATTTACAAAAGCTTTGTTTCCATTTTTTCCTTCCATTTCTTATTTCTCTTGTCCCTCTGTTCCTTTCCCCCTCCTTGTCCCTTGTTCCCTTTCCCATTTGGACATTTTCTTCCCTTTCCCAATATAATACATTTTAGTCTTTATTTACACTTTCAGTTTCTCACACCAGAGAAACAATGCGGTAATTAAACATGTGTGTCCGATTTATTTCACTTCAGAGTATGGTCTCAAGATGCATCCATTTACCTAGAAATATTTTAAGCTTGTCATTTTTTATGGCAGAGTAGTACTCCATTGTATAAAAAAACCCACATTTTCTTTATACATTCTGCTGTTGACGGGCATTTGGGTTGTTCCCAAGATTTAGCTATTATCTTTTGACTTTTTATAAAATGCTGGTTTCACCCCACCATTTGAAAAAAAAACCTGAACTAGCCTGTAATTTTTTTTGAAACTTTGTTTTCATTTAGATCCTAAACAACTTGAATTGTTTTAATGATTTAAAGAGTATTATTTATACAAGGTGTCCATTAGACAAAAGGTTGTCATTTTAGCATTGATTATAGGTGAGTTTACCAAGATAAAAAGCTAGGTGGCCATAAATGAGATTCCACTCTGTTCTGCACTTGGCTTTTCTTTTCCTTTTTTTTTTTAATGTCATTTGGTACATCAAGAAGAAAGAAAAAAAAATAAATTAAAAAAAAAAGAAGAAAGATCAACTTCCTGTGGAATTAATTAGTGAACTCACTTAAATATCAACCTATATTCATGTTCAGATGTGACTTTTGGTGGGCATGCTTACACGTGTTCTTGTGTTTTGGTTTAGTCAAAGCAGTTCTTAAGAAAAGGGAGTATGGATCAAAATACACTCAGAATAATTTCATCACTGGAGTCAGAGCAATAAATGAATTCTGCCTTAAATCCAGGTACAGTACTTTTAAAAAAATGTAGTAGTGTGTCTTACTGAAATATCTAGTCATTTGTTTCTTACCTGTTACCATCGATATGTGGAAATTTTCCCACCGTCTCCTTCCTAAATTGGAGAAATGTTTTTATTCAGTCAAAAATGTTAAACTTGGGGCTGGGGATTTAGCTCAGTGGTTAGAGTGCTTGCTTTGCAAGCACAAGGCCCTGAGTTCAATCCTCAGCACAAAAAAAAAAAAAAAAATGTTAAACTTGTTAGCTTTTAAGCGGAGTTCTGATTAAGCATGAACAATTTCAATTTCAGTCTTTTTCAGCTTCTTAAATCCACAAGGTAAATTTTTGAAAACCTTTGTGTCAGGATTCTTAGGAGTTCTCTTATGATAGTGGTATGTGGCACAGTTATCAGTGAGATTATTTGCATATTTGACCTTCTAAATTTTGTAGTTGTTGTTTTTTGGCTTAGCAGAGTTGAACACTTAATTTAGTGAGTTATATTTAGTAATCATGCTCCTGATTGTTTGTTTGTTTGCTTTTGGTGCTGGGGATTGAACTGGGGCCTTGTGCTTGCTAGCTAAGTACTCTCCACTGAGCTAAATTTCCAATCCTCATACTCCTAATTGTGATTTCTGTTGAGTATAACTTAATTTTATTTTGTTCTGGTATCTTTTGTTATTAATTTTCTCTTAACTTAGCAATTTATTGGAATTGCATTTAGCACAGATTTAAACTTTACTTCCTCCTTTGTGGGCTGTTTAGAGAAACCGTATAATCTATGTTTTTTTACTCTTCCCTCATGGTCAAAGAAATAAATATTCCTATAATTGCATAACTTTCATAACTATTAAAACAATTATAACATTGGTATAAAATTATATTCTGTTTCACACACAGCATTTCATTTGGTTCTTACAAAAAATTTTTTAAATTAGATGGCTTAGGTATTGCTGTCTGCATGTTATAGGCCAGAAAAATAAAAGAGATGTTAGTGATTTGACTCAGCTTATTTAGTGAATCAGTGAAAGAGAGAGAATTAGAATACATTATCTTTCAATATCTGGCTCAAACTTTTTTTAGTAATATGTCCTGACTGTTGATTTTTAAAATCTAGATTTAATTTCTAGAATTTAATGACATACCATTATCACTGATTTTTTTGTATAGATCTTTTCATTACTGTTAAAAATTTCCTTAGGAAGATAACAAATGTTTAAAATAACTAGCAGTGACCTGATGAATATACAAACCTTTTAGAATTAGAGAGAAAGATAATATTTAAGTAGCACCTAATTGACCTACAACCTTTATGACTTGATACCCTTGAATGGCTATTTACCACTTAGTATTAATCTAGATATGAACAAATGACTTAAAAATTTTTTATTTAAGTTCCTCAATATGAAGATGATATTCTAATTCCTACTGTTTTCACTTAGGACTTCTTTTTCATACACTAAAGATAGTGATAGTTTGCCTGTAGCAGATAAAGTACAAGAACTGTTGAAGGAGTTGAATATGTAAAACATTACTTCATGGAGCATCAAGAATAATTCTTGAGGCAGGAGGACTGCTGTGAGTTCAAGGCCAGCCTGGACTACCTAGCAAGACCCTGTCTCACAACAAAACCAAACAAAAAAAACCTACAAAAAAAAAAAAGAATAATTCTTTTTTTTTCACTGTCTCTAGGCCAGTTTTTGTATACAGAAATGCCATCTTTGAACTGATCTTTAAAAACTGTATAGGTATATTTTTATTTTATATTATTTATTTATTTATTTATTTTTTGGTGCCGGGGATCGAACTCAGGGCCTTGCGCTTGCTAGGCAAACACTCTAACCACTGAGCTGAATTATATAGGTATATTTTTAAAAAATGAAGATGAGTTGTTTTTAGTTGCCCTTAATAATTCTTTTAATTGATAAACTGTATGCATTTTGAATAAATGCAATATGTTTTTTTCTTCAGTGATCTAGAACAGCTTCGAAAAATCAGACGAAGAAGTCCCCATGAAGATACCGAGTCCTTTACTGTGTATTTGAGATCAGATGTGGAGGCAAAGTAAGAACATGGTTCTTTTGGAGAAAAACTACAAGCCAAATTTGAGATTAATAAAAAGACATTTGAGACAGATTAAGAATTCTTAAAATGGTATTTTTTTTTTTTATTTTTACCAAGAACATGTATTGGTACATTGTATACATAATGATCATAATCAACATGGTTATTTTGTACCTTTAAAATGGTATTTTAAAAACAGTATTTTTGTATTTGCAAATTTATCTGTAGTAGTAGCAAACTTGTTTATCTGTATATTAATTGTACTAATTAAATATATGCCATAATTTATAAGAAAATCTTACTCTTACTGTTTATATTTAGAGAAGTTCCTTAAATGCTTTATATTTCTCTGTAAAGATCTTATGCTTTTTTATAAGATCCTGTATAGTTACAGCAGTTCACTTATATTTAAATATAATTACCGTGAAGTCATTAAAATTGTTCATTGGTGGTATATGTGTATGCACAGATCCTTGGAAGTTTGGGGAAGCCCTGAAGCTCTTGCCAGAGAGAAAAAACTGCGTAAGGAAGCAGAAATAGAATACAGAGAAAGTAAGTGTAATCAGGTTAAAAAGTAACTTGCAGTAAAGACCAGTGCCTGCAATAACTATGTGCACTAGTTTTTGCATGCCTCCATTGGTATGGCCATGTTGGTTCCAGCAACTTCCAGTTTCCATTTTGAAATTTAATTATTTTATAAAAGACAAGATCTAGTTTTTTGATTTTTTTCTTAAGTTTTTTAAATATGAGAAGAAGAGAAGCCATAGTTTGTGGGTTCTGTAAGACATACAACTACCAAAATTTATGATGTGATACAAAGATTATACTCGTTATAAAATAGAAGTAGCTAGTTTTGTAAAGAAAGGGCTCTTAGCTACCACATTAATTCATTCATTCAGCAGATATTTATCAAACACCCTCCATAAATAAGCTACTTTTGGTGCTTGAGATCTAGAAACAAATAAGACTATCGGGAACTTAACCATCTAGTGGTTAAGTGACAAAGTGACCTTAGAATTTGGAATGGAATTAGAGTGATATAAAATATATTTTAAATAACTTTGAATTATGTAAGTATGTATTAATGACAAAAGTGATACATACTGAAGATTTTTTTAAAAGATTACAGAAATACAAGCCAGGCGTAGTGTCATATACCCCTAATCCCAGTACTCTGAGGGGCTAAGGCAAGAGGATCATAAGTTAGACCCTGACCTGGGTAACTTAGTGACTTAGCAAGACTCTGACTCAAAATTTTAAAAAATAAAAAATAAAAGCTGGGGGTGTAGCTCAGTCAAAGGCCGTGAGTTCAATCCACAGTACTATTTTTTAAAAATTATACAAATACAAAGAGTAAAATTCCCCTTTTATTTTCTGTAGTACTGTTTCGTTTTCTTTCCTAGAGATAACTTGTTGATATTTGGGTACATATCTTTTCAGAATATTTCCAATGTATTTTAAAGTTTACATATACTTTTTTTTCCCACTTAAACATGACTGGGATGGCACTATAAACAATGTTTGTACATCTTGCTCTTTATACATAGCAGTTTAATGGTAACTTTTTCTGTATCTCTATATAGAAATCTGTACTTCATTTTCTTTTGAAAGCTGAATGGTATTCTGTTGTATAGATGTAGCAAGATTTATGTTCTTCAGTTTTACAGTATCACAAAGAATATGTTAGACCTTTTCATTCTTTTTCTTTCTGTGTATATGTGTGGTTAAACTCTGCATGCTAGGGAGGCACTCTACGAGTAAGTTATACCCTGAGACCCTAAATCCCTCCTACCGTTTCTTCCTCCCTCCCTCCCTTCCTTGCTTTCTTTTTTATCATGCGAGACTAACAAATATTTATGTGGGGATAGAGTGTTAATAATAGAATTTTAAGGTCAAATGGCATGGGGATTTTAAAATTTGAGAGACCCTGAAGAATTATTCTCCAAGGAGAATATGGTACCAATTTATATCTGCACTGACCGTGTTTGACAGTGGCTGTGCCAAGGCTGGACATTAACAATCCTTTAACCTTTTTGTGTACTTGATGGACAACAGATAATGCTTGCTTAATTTTTAATTTCTCTGATTACCACTGAGGTTGGTTGTCTGCTGATTATTGCTTTTTCCAAATTCTGTAATTTTATATCTTTTCTTCATCATTTGTAGATGATGTGTCTTTTAAAATACATTTTAGTGAGTTTGGTTTATTTTAATATTTAAATATTTAAATGTTCTAACATCTGTCTTCAAATGTTTTGGCCTTCCCTTCTTTATAGTGAGGAAATTTGACATATTCAGAAGTACTGAGGAAAGTATAATAACCCTTCAAGAACTGATCATCTAGCTTTATAATTATTGACACTTGGCCAACCTTGTTTCTCCCTCACAAACCCTCACTTTACCAGATTACATTGAAACCAGTTCCAGAAATTATTTCATCTGTAAGTATTTCAGTATATATCTCTGAACAGTCAGGATTTTTTTTTTAAAGTCACTTCATGGAGTATTTTAATGAAATTTCCCACTATCTACAGTAACCTGTCAGTATTAATAATCCTCTCAGTTGCCCCTCAGTTGAAAGTCTAAGGTGTTTCATATAGTTTTGTTTCTGGCAAAGAAAGTGAGTGACCTGCTGCCTGCTGGTGCTTCTTTTTCTTGGTAAAATTGAAAACACTTATGTGTCATTCCAGCCAGAGCAGTTAGGAGTAATAATGACTATATTTTGAGGTTTTTGTGGCCTAGAATTCCTAATCCTCCCTTAATCTATGTATTGAATATGTGTAGATTTCCTTACAAAATTCAGGTCCCTTAAATAGTATGTTTATTTTGAGAAGTATGAAGGAGTTGGTGAATCCTAGTTTTAAGAGGTTTTGGGTTCTCAGAAAGAGCAGTTATTGACTATACATAGATACATTAAAGAGGGTGGCACTTAGGTTCGCAGAAGTGGAATACATACTTTAATAGACAAGATATCTAGTGGGGCCAAGTAGCTCAAAAATTTTGATATACTATTCATTTTTGAGTATATAGGTAATACTTGTGCTAGTACAGACTATAATCAGATGTTTTAATAGGGCATATTCTACTGGGGCAGCAGATACTCTCATTGCAGTTACAGTTCTGTTACCCTGGAAACTTATGTAGGCAGGACTTTAATCTGGCAGGACTTCAGTGGAGAGAATGTGCTTATATCTATGAAGAATGTACACACATTTTTCTTTGGCAATCGGGTTTGCTTTTTTTTTTTTTTGTGCTGGTGATCAAACTCAGGGCCTTGTGCTTGTGAGGCAAGCACTCTAACCACTGATCTAAATTCCCAGTGACACATGAAATTTAAATTTTAATTTACATGTGAAAAAATTTTTGGAACATAGGCATGCTCACTTATTTACAAACTGTCTATGCTGACTCTGTGCTGTCAGGGGCAGAATTGAGGAGCTCCAGCAGAGACTGGTGTTCCTGTTGCTTTATACTGGTGCTCTGTGCAATGAGGAGCAGTAACAAAAGATCCAATTCACCAGTGTTTCGACTGTCATGGGCACCTTTGTTTATGATATTTTATACTTTTTAGAAATATGTTTTAATACCTATCTTGTCAACTAGAAAAGTAGACATCTGGTATCATGCTTTTAAGTCACAGTTGAGCATAGAGTATTTTTGAATTAGATGTTAAAGTACTATACCGTGTTTACTATGTGATGACACTAAAGCTGAGCTACTAGAATGCAGTTTATGTTAACATTGCCAAATTAATCTCTTATCATAGGACCGCAACAACCAGAAAAGTTAAAATATTTAAAATGAGATATCATTACAGTAGAATTTTTTCCGCAAAATAAAAAGCTGAAGCCAGATGTGATGGCACATGCCTTGTAATCCCAGCACTTGGGAGGCTGAGGCAGAGAATTGTGAGCCTCGGTCACTCTGGGCTACATAGTAAGTTCAAAGCTAGCCTAGACTACATAAATGGTAGCAAGACTCTAGATAGATAGGTAGATAGATAGATAGATAGATAGCAGGCAGGCAGGCTGCATCCAAAGTTGTAGGTTTTTTGATGGTGAGGCTCGAACTCAGGGCCTTGTGCTTACAAGGCAAACACTCTAACCACTGAGCTAAATCCCCAGCCTTCAAAGTTGTAGTTTCTGAGTGGCTTATTTGTTTGCCAAGCAACAAATGAAAATAGCTTTCTATTTTCCAATGGTGAGTTAATTAAATCACATTTAACTAGGCTTTTTGAGGAAGTGTCTAGGACTAACAGTTTTTAGAGGAGACCAGTTGTTTGAAGAGCAGAGACATTTAAAATGAGGTAAGTAAATGATTTTGACTGGTTTTCCTGGCTCCTGATAAGTAGACAGATACTGTGAGTGCTCCCTCCGGCTTTGTTATATGAGGAGTCAGTGTTAAGCCAGGGCAACTGAACAATTGTTTAGGGATAGTCTGCTGGAACTACGGGCAATAATATTTTCAGAAAAGAATTGAGAATGCTAATTCAATAAACCTGAAGTAGAATCTCCTAATATGTATACCGTTAATGTTAGTAAAAACATATGAAGCAGAAAAAGCCTTAGTTGGACAAATTTTCAAGGTCGTGAGAATATAATGATGTTAAAACCTGTTTATCAGATACTTTGCATAACTATTTTTCATCAATAGGTACTTTACAGAAAATATCTAACAATGTCATTAGTTATTTAACCAGAAGTTACAAACAGTGAACTTAATTCACTTTTTTTTTGGGGGGGTGCTGGGGATCAAACCCAGGGCCTTGCACTTGCTAGGCAAGTGCTCTGCCATATGAGGTAAATCTCCAACCCCCTTAATTCATTTTGTGTTCTTAATTATTGTCACTGTTCTGTGAACTTTTTGTTGGAAATAGAAGCTCGTTATTCTGACATCCTTCTGTACAGCATGTCTACGGTTTAGTAGATTAACTGAAAAGTTTTGAGCTCTGGATTTAAAAATTCAAGATTGAAGTTTTCTGAATAAGAAGATCACTAATATCAAACACTGAATGGCTTTGAAAACTACCTTTTGCTGCAGTCTTGATGATTCTTAATGTATTCATTCAATGTAAAATTACAACGCAAAACAGTACATAAATACAAAACTTACTGTATGGTGAAGTTATATCACAACAGATTTATTTGAGTCACAAGTAATGTCAGTCTACTTTGTGAACCTTCTGTGCTGTTAAAAGTTAAGCAGAAGAAATTTCTGAGCCCAAGTTATAGTTCCAGAAGTGTTTTTCAGATTTTGTTGCAAGTTCAGAGGAAATTTTCATATTTCACAATCCATTGAATTCTGTATATGAGAAGCTTCCATGTAACCTTTAATTGGAAATAATCTGCTCTATAGTGACATGTCAAGAAGCATGAATGTGCTCATTTAAAATTATATGCTCTGAAAAGGACTTCTGTTGTGACACATGTACAGCAGCTCAGTTGTTCTTTGTATAGAATCAGCATCAAGAGATTTTTGAAACATTTTTTTGGTTGTCAGGCAGCTGGTGATCATTGGGTTAAAAAATACTAATGAAGGGGCTGGGGATTTAGCTCAGTGGTTAGAGTGCTTGCCTCACAAGCATGAGGCCCTGAGTTTGATCCCCAACACCAAAAAAAAAAAAAAATACTAATGAATAGAGAAAAAAAGTGTATGTCTCTGGATTAATGTCATTATTTGGCAGTACCTACTGTATTTCCCCAAAAATAAGACCTAACCAGAAAACAAGTTCTATAATGCTTGCTAGGCAAGTGCTAGCAAGTTCTATGATGTGAGAACTTGTTTTCCGGTTAGATCTTATTTTCAGAGAAACAAGTATGTGTTTGAGAAGAAAATTTCAAATGAGACATAGAAAAATCTCAGATCATCATTAACAGATGAACATTTGTCACCAATTTTGATGATAGAGTACACTTTTTTTCCTTTGTTTGGTGCCAGATAGAGAATGCAGGGCTTTGTACATGCTAAACATGTGTTCTGCTGAGCCAGATACCCACCCTCAGGAATACTAACTTTGAATCCTAGTTAAGCAAACTGTTATTTCATCCTTCATTTTTTTAGTAGACCTTTTATTACAAAGAATTGTCACATATTTTTAATTATATTTTAAATTCTGTCAAAGAATTTTGTGGAAACTTGTTTTGTCTTGTTATATAACTATCTTCATAATATTCTTATGTTGCCTTTTGGCCTCCAGAGCATAAAATGTTTGCTGTATAGCCCTTCACAGAAAAAGCTTGCCAGCCCCATTTAATGTTTCATTAGCATTCCAGTCTACTTTGTTTTTGTACTTTTGAAGGACTGACTGGTAACCTTATAAGAAGGTGTAAAACTGGAAGCCTAGAGTATATTTAGGATATTGTGAATTTTCTGACAATACTTCTAAGTTTTGCGCAGGACAAAGGCTTAAATAAAAATGACAACATTTCCTTTCCCATACGAGCCGACAGAATTTCTAAGAGGAAATTTTGAAACAGTTATGATCAGTAACACTAGAAGAAAAGGGGTAGAGGAAGTTTCTGAAGAATGTGGGAGTTTATTGTCAAGAAGGGAGGAGTCAGATTGGAAGGAGAGGAAGGAAAAGCAGACATGCAAGGAAAAACAAAGGCAGAGTAACAGTGCTTAGATATCCCGTCGTTGGCCAGTGGAAGTGCCTTGGGTTGGCTGTGGATCCTTTTGTCATGACTCTTGTTCCATGGCATCCTCACTTTCAGGTACGATAAGACATTTTATGCTCATCTTGTGTACTTTCTGCTCTAGATTCTAGATGCAGCATAAAAGATGAGCATAAAATGTCTTATCGTACCTGAAAGTGAGGATGCCATGGAACAAGAGTCATGACAAAAGGATCCACAGCCAACCCAAGGCACTTCCACTGGCCAACGACGGGATATCTAAGCACTGAGGGTAAAATTGAAGTTTTTGTTTATTGGAAAATAAGACCTGGGCATTAGAGGTACTCAGGTTAGAATGTATTTAAGTGCCCCCCCCACGCGCAGTGGACAGAACTAATTTTTTTCTTTTTTCTTAAAAAGGAAAACATATAAGTTACACTGTCAAATGTAATGGGTTTTTTCCTTTGGATTTTATATCTTCTCTTACACTGTGATTTGGTTACTTTTCTCATTGCTGAGACAAAATACCTGACAGTGAAAGTTAAATGGGGAAAGGTTTATTTAGCTTACAGTGGTGAAGGTTTCAGTCCGTCATTGGCCGGCTCCAAGGCAGGGTGGCATGGCAGATAGGCATTACAGAGGAGAAACAGTTCATGGAGGGCAGAAGGTAGCAAAGCAAGTGAGGGACCTTAGCAGCTTCTTTCTGCCCCTTTTATATTTTATCCAGGCTACTGGGATTAGGGCGATGCTAAACCAATCAGTGGATCGATTTAGTAATCACACATCCTTAATCCCAGCATCACACACTCTAGGTTCAGCCACCTCTGAAAAAGCCCCACCTGTGACCACGGGGGGGGGGCGTATCTAGTCACAAGCCACAGCACACTGTAAATTCTATTCCTTAATTTATTAACATAAATAATATATTTTCTATAACCTGTATACACACAGACAATATGGTTTCAAAATAGTAGTGCTAATATTTTCATCTGAGCAATTTAAGATTTTTTAGCCTTTTTTTTGTCATTGGTATGTATCCCACTAGGGATGTATAGTCTAATGTATCTCACTAGGGATGTGTAGTCTGGGTTTTAAAGTCACCTGAAACTTCTCTCTGCATGGATATGCTATCAAACAGATACATAGTTATGATCATTTACTTCATTTTGGTTTTAGAAATACTTCTTTTATAATGTGCAAAACATTTACATGGTTCCAGAGTTCAATCTACAAACAAAATATTTTAGAGAAAGCAGGCTTTCATCCCGGTCCTCTCCATCTTCCTCTCATATAAATAACTTCAAAAAATTAATTTTTGGTTATTTTCGAATTTTAAAATAAAAGAAAAATATATATGTTCTTAATTAACCCCCTTCCTCCACATACACACGCACACTTAAAGTGTACTCTACATCTTAATGCTTTTGCTTTTTTAACTTGACAATATGTTGTGGAGAGTATCCTGTAGGAGTAGAGATCTTTTACATATTTTCTTTTTAGATGTATTATTTCCCCATAGGCTGTTTCTAACTTTTTCCAATTTAAATAATTCCACGAATAGCCTATATATGTACAAGGATACAAAATACAAAACACTGAAAAAGCACAATAATAGAAGAATATTTTTTCCTGAATTTCTAAACATTGAGATAAAAATGAAGAACTTGATTTAATATTGGGCTTTAAAGAACTCATTTTTT
>PVJO010008274.1:0-76497 GCA_004026905.1 Hystrix cristata | reverse complement strand
TCTGCTGATTCATAAATGTGGGAGTTCTTTTCCATCTTCTAGAGTGTTTGTTTTTTTTTCTTCAGTGTTCTGTCATTTTCATTGTAGAGGTCTTTTATTGTGTTGGTTAAACTGATTCTGTGATTTTTTTTGAAACTGTTGTGAATGAAATTGTTTTCCTAATTTCTTTTTCACCTAGTTTATCACTGGTGTATAGAAAGGCTTTTGATTTTTTTAATGTTGATGCTTTTACCCTGTTACCTTTTTATTAATGTAGATTCAATTCCATTACGGCCAGAAAGAATTACCTTTACATTAACAACTCCTAGAAATTTGTTGAGATTTGCTTTATCATTTTGTATCTGTCAATTCTTGCAAACATTCCTTATGTACTTGGGGAGAACGAGGTTTCTGTTATGGTTGCAGCATTTCATGTTTGTCCATTATGTCAAAGTATGTTAATTCTTATTTGTATCTTCTATATCTTTACCAAATGTTTGTCCTCTTTATCTATGTTACTCAAAGTCTGTTTAAAATTTTCCACTATGATAGGAAATTTTCAACTTTTAAATAACCTTATAATTTTTTGTTTTATATATTTCATCTGTACATAGTAACGTAATTGTTATATATCGCCTGTGAGGTGACAGTCCTTTTATCATTATCGCTGATACTCTGTAGCTAATAATGACTGCTGCCTTAGAGGCTATTTCCCTTGCTGTTAATGTAGTCACCCAAACTTTTATTTGGTTAATACTTGCTTCGTGTAGCTTTTCTATCCTTTTGCTTTCAGTTTTTTAGTCCACAAATAAATATATTTTGAGTATTAAAAGTCAATCTGAACATTTGATTTTTGAGTGGATGAAGAATAGTCCATTTACATTTATTGTAAGCCAATATGCCTGTTTAGTCTACTGTATTATTTTGCACTTTCTTGTTTACCATGCTTTTAATTTACTTCTTTTCTTATCTTCTTTTGGATTGGTTGAGTTTATACTCTCTTTCTTTGCTTCACATTCATTTTTTAAAAAGTAAGCTTAATTTTAGAATAGTTTTATATTATTACCTATTAATATAAACATAATATGAATAGTTTTATATTTAAAGAAAAATTGTGTGGATAGAACAGAAGTTCTGTACATAATACCCCCTAGTTTTCCCTACTACATCTTACGTTAGTAGCACTCATTTGTCCCAATAATTGAAACAATATTGGTCTACTATTTTATCTAAACTATATATTTTATTCATGTTCCCTTTTGTTTTACCTGATGTTCTTTTTGTGTTCCAGAGTCGTATTCAGGATACCACGTTGTATGTATGTTTGCTTAGGTTCCTCTTGACTGTGACCATTTCTCAGATTTCCTTTGTTTTTGATGGCACTTTTGGGGGACACAGTCAATTATTTTGTAGAGTACTCGTATCCCTCATTTGGAATTTGTATGGTTTGTTTGTCATGCTTAGCTCAGCATTATGGGTTTTGGAGGTAACCACAGAGGTCAGCAGGCCACTTTGAAATGATATTGTAGTATAGGTACATACTACCCGTGTGACGTCCCTGTCGATGTTGACCTTGATCACCTGGCTGAGGCCATGTTTGCCATGTGTCTCCTTTGCAAAGGGACTCCTTTTTCTCCTCCTCCATATTCTGCCCTTTGAAAGGAGGACATTATGTGCAGCCCACATTTAAAGAGTGGGGTAATTAAGCTCTTCTTCTTCGTGAGCAGATATCTGCAGAAATTATTTGGAGTTCTTCTGCACAGAAGCTTTGTCTCCCCTCCCCTACTTGTTTATCACTTATTTGTACCAGAAAGGACTGGTGGATTTCTTTATTTTGTTGCTTAGATTGTTTCATTTTGGCCACTGGGAGCTCTTTGAGTTGGGTCTCATGCCTCTCACACACACCCCCTCCTGGTGCACCTGCATGTGTGTGTGTGGGGTCTAGCATTTCCTCACTTTCTGGCACTGCAAGATGCTCCTGGCTCCTTTTATATATTTTCTCCCTCAGGACTAGGATCAGTCATTTTTCCAAGGAGCACTTGTCATTTTCATTGGAGAATGGTACACAGTAGAAATTTATATTTAAAATTTTAACATGAATACTTGATTTAACAAATATTAAGGCAAATAACAATAATGACCCTCCTCCAAAATCCTACGCATTTTAACTCTGAATACCCTCTCTAGACTTACCTGGTATGCTTGCCCGATATTTAAATCTTGTCTTATTTTTAGACTTCTAAATTCCACGATTATTATCAATCTTTACAGCCCATATCTTTTAAAAACTTTTTTTTGTTTTACTTTCTTGGATAGCTTGCATTTTGAATGACTCTCACAGGCACATGGGTTAAAGGTTTGGCCCCCAGGAAGATGCTGTGGAGAAGTGGTGGAAAATGGAAGCAGTAACCTAGGGGGACATCTTTAGGTCTTTGGGGCTGTGCCCTCGAAGGAGACTGTGGGTCCCTAAACCTCTTTTCTCTTTGCTCCGTGGCCAGGAGCTAAATGGTTTTGCTCCACTGCAAGCTCCCACCTTGATGTGCTGTCTCAATTTAGGCAAAAAGCAGGATGGGCACATGGTCATGTGCTGACACCTCCCAAATCATTAGCCACAAACCTTTCCTCTCTATAAATTAGTGCTCTCAGGTATTTTATTATAGTGATGGAATCACTCCTCTTCTGTCTCACTCTTCCTATGTTCAATTTCATTCTACTTGAAGCACTTCCTCTGATAGTTTTTCAGAAGTGGTCTGAGAATATCATTTATTTCTCTCTCAATCCTGAGGAGAGTTTAGTTATACAGTAAGCCTTTTGCATCTATAAATTCCATGCTTATGGATTCAACCAACTGCAGACTGAAAATATTTTTTAAAAAATTCTAGAAAGTTCCAAACAGCAAAATGTGAATTGAAAATACTTTTTAAAAATTCTAGTAAGTCCCAAAGAGTAAAATGTGAACAACCACTAACTGAATCCACACTGACGAAGTGAGGTGTAGGCTCCCCATGCTGTAGCCTCCTTCCACACAGTCTCTCCAGCATGCACCTGAGCATTGCTCCCTTTGCATCTCATTCACATATGGGGTAGTTAGGCCTACAGTGGTTGCAGTCAACATGTGTAGATATTTTTTCTTGTCATTATTCCCTGAACAATATAGTATCTCAACTATTTACATAGTATTTACATTGTCTTACGTATTAAAAGTAGTCTCAAGATGATCTAGAGAAGGCAGGACAATTCGTGCAGTTTGTATGCAAACACTAGCTGTGCGTATTCACAGGGGTCCTCGAATCAGTCCCTTGCAGATACCGAGGGACGACTGTTTAGGATTCTAAGTTGACAGTTATTTTCCTTCATCACTTTGAAAATATCATTCCATTGTCTTCTGGCTGCTGTTGTTGCCAGACATCTGCTGTCAGTCTCATTTCCATTTTCTATTGATCTTCCTCCTCTATCTTATTCTTAAAGTTATTTACTTTTGCTTTAGTGGCCTACTATTTCATTATGTTGTGTCGAGATATGTTGTGTTTCATTATGTTTCATTATTTTTATTTATGCGTCTCATGACACATTGGGGTTGCAAATATTTAAAAATTTGTTTTAAGTTGTACCAAGATGCACATGTCATGAAATTTGCCATTTAATCGCTTTCGTGTGCGCGCTTCCCTGGCATTCACACTTTTGTGTAACCATCGCAACCATCCATTGCCAGAACTCTCCATCTCGCAAAACCGGAACTCTGTCCCTACTAAGCAGACCCCCATCTCGTCCTCTCCCTGGCCTCTGAAAACAATCATTTACTTTCTGCCTCTACTAATTTGACGAGGCTCCTCATGTAGGTAATGTCATGGAGTATATATCCTTTTCGTAACTGACTTATTTCACTGAGCAGAATGTCCTCAAGATTCATCCACATTACAGCCTATTTCAGAATTTTCTTTCTTTTTAAGGCTGAATAGCACTCCACCATACACACATGCCACAATTTGTTTATCCATCCATTTGTGCGTGAAGAACAGGGGTGCTTCCACCTCTCGGCTTTTGTGAATGATGATGTTACAAAGGTGAGCACACAAGTATCTCTACCTGTTTCAATTCTTGGGTTACTGGATCACAGGATAATCCTATTTTAATTTTTGAGGAACCCCCATACTGTTTCCATAGCACCAAAACCTTCCTGCCAAACAAGGCTCAGTCCCCCACGTTCTTGTTAATGCTTGTTATTTTGTATTTTCCGATAGTAGCCATTCCAATAGGTTCCAAGTGCTATCTTATTGTAGTTTTGATTTGCATGTCTCTAATGCTTAGTGAATCCTGCGCTTAATGGTGTGTTGTAATTTGAGTCGATTCTGGATGAGTCTCAGCTGCTCTATCCTTGAACGCTGTTGCTCCATTTCTGTATATCCTCTTTTCTCTTCCTGTACCAAAAGACAGCGTTTTACCAACTCCACCCTTCGCTGTGAGCTCAACCTCCAGGTCGTCTGACTTCTCACCTGACATGACCAAAGCCTCATCTCCCGTCCCTTGCTGGATGTGGACTTCCTCTCCCCTTGGCCTGGGCAGCCGCGGTGACGGTCCATGCGCTTATCTCTGTGGTCCTCGGTTCATACTTTAGTTTCTGCCCCTGGAAATTTCCTCTACTTTTCAGTAAACTCAAGTATTCTTTACAGTGTAGTGAGCATTTCTGGGCATTGGAGGCAGGAAGATTTGGGGGTATCTGATCCGCAATATTTCTAGAACTAGGAGCCCTTCCAACTCATTTACAAAGCTAAATAAACCTGACAAAAGATAGCAAGGAAAAGAAGGCTGTGGGCTAATCTCATTTACAAATATAGATGCAAACATCTTAAATAAAAGATTAGCAAATTGGATCTAGCAATATATTAAATGAATATCCCACAATGACCAGGTAGGGTATATTATTGGAAAGTAAGGACAGTTCTATTTTCAGAACTCTATTAATATAATTCATCATATTAATAGGCCAAAAGGGAAAAACCAGGGATGATAAAAAGGCATTTGATAACACTCAGCATCCATTTCATAGAAAAACCTCTCTTGGCAAAATAAAAATAGAAAGACTCTTCTTTAGCATTATAAGAAAGGCTCACCAAAGCATCTCATCTTCGAAGGGACAGACAGTTCTTCCTGGGTACCTTTTGAATGTAGAGGGATCCCCACCAGTCCTTTGGGCCAAGAGAAACAGAAATGGCTATGTTATGCGGGACAAGCGGCTGGCAGTGTCTCTGAGCTTCAGTTTTCTCATCAGTGAAATGGGGCTAAGAGCCTTCCCTGGGACACTGACCATGAAGCCCCCGCCCAGGGCAAGGGCTGAAGGAATGTAGCTTGGTGCTTCCCTTCTCACCCACCTCCCTCATGTCCCCTTCTCTGGGTCTTCCCTTTTTTTTTTTTTTTAATATCTTTGTAACCCACAAACTGGTCAGCTCAGTCTCCTTACCCAAGCTAAGTGTCCTGGGTGGGGGAATTTGGGGACCTCAGGGGCCCGAATTAACACTCAGAATCGGGAAGAAAGCCACGCGGGGCCTGGCTTGGGGGCTCTGCCAGGGCTGCTGCCCAGGCAGGAAATAGGTTAGTGACTCTGAGCTCCAGGAGAGCTCTGGAGTCAGATGGTCCATCGGGCCACTTGTCCCACTGGGGGAGGTTTCTGCATTCTGGCCCAACCAGGGAGGTACCGGCGTGAACAGGTGCCTCTTCAGAAAAGACGTGTCTGGGCCTCCTGGGCCGCCACCAGTTCTTCCTACTTCTGGCTTTTTTCCTCTGGGGCAGAGTCTGGGGTCACCACCCCACAGCTGCTAGTTGAAGGTAAAGCTAGGCCTTGGCCACCACCTTGGGTCCCTGCCGTTGGGACCGTCCTTTCCTTCCACTGGTCCCTGGGCTTTCTTCACCACCCTCAAACCCACCTCACAGCCTGCGCTTCCACCTACCCTGTACCCCCGCACGCCTCTGGCCTAGGACCCCAGCTGATCCCAGTTAGCGTCCGCCTGGTCCAGAGGGGACCGCTGTGACTCGAATTCACGCTAGTCATGTATTAATGTTGCCTTTTATTCTCTGCAGCCTGGTGCTCTGACTGGGACAGGGAGGGCTTAGCTGGTTCTTAGAGACCAGAAACACAGCCCCGGTCACGCACAAACCGGTCAATCAGCTCCCTGGTGCCCGCCTCTGCCTTGCGCCACCTCTGACATTTAGACAGTCCCTGCACTCAGAGCCACTGTGGTTACTCAGACCCGTCCCTTCTCAGCCCCGCTCCCCTGCTCCTTCGTGGGGACCACAGCAGAGACTGTTGCCCCCTCAGCCCTCTGCCCTCTGCCACTGCCGTGTGCCCCCACTCACAGCCTGTCTTCCCGGATTCCCAGCCTCCGCTCTTGGTCCCATCGTACCTGAGTGATAATGAAACCTGTCGAGAGCACTCAGGCGGGCTCTGCTGTGCTGAGGTAATGAACACACCTCCAGGTCTCCGCAGGTTAAAGCGCAAAGCTTGTTGTTGGTTTTGGTAGCGCTCCAAGACAGAGTCCTCTATGCGGCGACTCTGTGATTCGAGCTATAGGGGTCTCCCCGCTCCTGGAGCTGCACCCGGGGGGAACACCTTGTCATCCTGGAGGGTGAGAAAGTGCAGGGGTCTGGGGCAGCACTTAGAGGCTTCAGCGCAGGAGCACAGCACATCGCTTGTGCTCACAGCCCCTTGGCACGGGGAGTCACACAGTCCCACTTAACCTCAAGGTGGCTGGGGACACGGCCCTCCAGGGTGCTCAGAAGGGGGGCAGAATAGGAGACAGGCGCACACCCGAAGTTTCTGTCACATCTTCTCTTTGGTACGCGGGGTCAAGAGGAGCACTGCCTGGGTTTGGGGTGTTCCCCTCCCATCCTGAACCCCAGACTGCACCAGCTGGGGAGACTGTGTCACCTGCTCAGGATGGGGGGCTGGCTAGGTGCTGTCTGGGACAGGATAGAGGCCCGCGTGCGGGGAACCCCTTCTTTTGCCATCTTCCTGAGACAAAGTGGACTTAAGGGGGCCTTCAGCTGGAACTTTAGAAAAAGTGAGAGGTTGAAACACAGAGAGTGAAGGAGAAAGAGACAGAGAGAGAGGGAGAGAGAGAGACAGAGAGAGACAGAGAGAGAGAGAGTGAGAGACAAGCAAGCTACTCCAGTCCCAACCGGGCAGACACAAATAGTGACTTTTAATTATATAATCTGCTTTTGATGAATTTATTTCTGACAGTTTTATAGGTTGACGAGAGTGCATTTTAGATGCAAAAAAACCCATTATTCATTCCAGACTCTTTGAGCATAAAAATTGTCAAATGATTTTAATACAGTTTTAAGTTTTATGTTTATTGTCAAGGAAAAAAAAAGTCCACAGCAATTACCGAGTCACATGCCCCTTAAATCTTTATGTTTCTGACAGCAAGAACAATAAAATATGTTTTTGCCCAAACCTTTTACTGCTCAGATTGACGTGGCTTCAGCGACGGCTGCTTTTCTTCCATCCGAGAAGCATTTATGGGAAAGGGAACTTAGAGCCACTTCCGCCGTGGGGGGCTGGTGGGGGGAGCTCCTCCTGCGCTGTGCAACAGGCTCCTTGGCGGAAAGGTCCAGATCCCAAGATCTGAGCCCAGAGACGGGCATGGAGTGGAGCTAGCCGGGGCACATCTGAACGTTGACGCCATCTTTGGGGCACCTCCTTGATTAGCAGGGACCCGGCCCAGCGTCCCCTGCCTGGCGTGAACCGCTGGCCTCTATTCCTGCAGCCAGAGAACCTGAGGAAGACAGCTCACCTGAGCATGAGCTTGCTGTCCTGGTCCATGTTCCTGCCCGTGCAGAAGCTGGCAGGAGGATTGCAGAGCAAGGAGCCCATCGCGGCCTGCCATTCCCGGAAGCAGGAAGTGGTACCCTGGAAACAGCAGCTGGAGAGCAGGAAGGGAGGTGGGGAGGCCAGCAGAGTGGAGCTGCAGGAGACCACAAAGCACAATCTGCAGGGACCCTCGGGAGACATTGCAGGACATGCCTCTGATGGCACCCACTGGGGGCCAGGACAGCTTGGAGACTTCCCTGGTGGGGCTCACCTATCATGGCCCCAGGGCTGCTTCTAGAGGGAGGAACTCTGGCCCGCTGGTTTGGCTGAGCCCAGGCCGAGTGCACCTCCCCAGGCAAAGGAAGGAAAATGCTAAGCCAGGGCAGAGGGTGGCAGGTGCAAGGAGCAGTGAGTGGCTCTGGCGTGTGGATGGGGTGTGGACCAGGCTGGCCAGCAGAGTGCTGGAGCCTCTCAGGTGCTGAATTCAAGGACGGCCATCCGACAGGTTACCCAGTTGTGGCCATCTCTTCAGGCCTGAGCACCGAGCAGCAGAAGCAAGCATCTCACAAGCGCCCCCCGCCCCATAAAAACATTAGTTAACTGTGTTTCCTGGGACTTTTAGGGACCGTGGAGGAGGCTGCTATACCACACGCTCTGTGGCCCAGCCCCAGTCCCTCCTCCATTGCTCCTCTGCTGAGGGAGTCATGGCTGGCCCTCTACTCTCTCAGCGGCAGACTGGTGTTGACTACAGCCCACCACTATTTGGGGTTCATGGCTCTCTGGGCTACAGAGCAGTTTAGCTCCGCCCCAGCCTCTCCGGACCTCAAGATTTGCACACTCAGCCTCTGCTCAGCAGCGCCAGCTTCTTGAATGTCGTTGCCCCTCCACATGGCTTGTCAAGGGGCTTCAGGTTAACAGGGCCTAAGTGGCCGTGGGGTGTTCATTAAGCGTTTCCTCCGCACTGAGAAAGCGTGATGTGGGCAAGCAGCACTGAGCAGACAGAGGGTGATGAGACCAGGACTTATTCCAGGGCAAGTGGGCAGGGCTGGTCAGGAGAGGAAGTCTAAGCCTCCAGCAGAGGCCTGCAACTGGCGCAAGGTCATATTCCCGAGCGTCTCTGAGCAGACCCAGGCCTGGTTCCAGCTCCCCCGAGCCTGCAGTCTAGGTGGAGCTCCGGGTGGGGCTGGTCTAGGGTCCTGTCCTCATGGAAAACACAGCTGGGCGGCCCTGCCTCGTGGAGCAGTTCCAGGAGCAGAGATGGCCGCAGAGGCCCAGCCGAGCGTCGAGCCCAGCGTGACAGGGACCCGGCCCTCAGGGACCTCAGATGCAGCCCCCTGGGCTTCCTCCTCTCACCCTCCAGGCTCTGTGACAGGTGGCTCTTCGGGACAGTGTCCTGGGTCCTCAGCCTTGCCCAGGCCACATGCCGCCACTGCCACAGCCCCCTGTGCTTCTGAGCGGCGCTTGTTACAATTTTACTACGAACAATTGTGATTCATTGCTGATCTTTAATGTTTCTCTTTCTTCTGACTATAAACCCTCTGGGATCAAGGTCATGGTCTGTTTTGCTCACTGCCGTGTCCAGAAGACTGCATGGTGCCCGGCAAACTGCAGATCCCTTTACATCTGAGTGGATGGATGAATAGACAAAGAGACGGACAAGTGAATGGCTGGGCAGAAGTCACTTCTCTTGGCACTTGAGCAAACCCATCCCTCTCCTGGGTTCCCAGTTTCCCCTGCAAGAGGATCTCGCCGCATGACCAAGTCTGGCCAAAGGAATGTGATGCGCTTCCAGGGCTGACGAAGACAGCTCTGAGGTCCTAGGGGACAGCAGAGCCGCACACAGAGGCGCCTGGGTGGAAGGACTGCGTGGCCCAGAGCTCAGCCCTGTGGGTCCTGTGCCTTTATCCGAGTGGGAAATGGGCTGCTATTGTTCAGCCCCTGAGAGCCGGAGTTTGTTGTTGCAGCGGAGAGCACCGCTTAGCCCAGCCAACATGTCCCGGTGTTGGAGGCTGCCGGAGGAAGCAGATCTGATCCTTTCTCTGCTTCCAGTGGATCCATCTGAATGGGCTGGATGAGTTTCTGGGCAAGGGGAAGGTCATTCTCAAGAATTTGTCCCCCAGACCCACTTTCCTGGGAGGGGGGCACATGTCCTGCCTGCCTAAGATTCTGGAGTAGACACAGCGGGGAGGAGTCTGAACCCTGAAGCCCCAGGGTGTGTGTTCAAATGCGGCTCTGCCTGGCGCTGGGCACTTGCTTGACATTTCTGGTGATAATGTCTGCCTCCAAGGACATGCCACCCTCCAAGGCTCTGATGCTGAGCACGCAGCAGAGTGCCTGGCACCCGGGAAGCGCTCCATAAAAGAGAGTTATCATCATTATTGCTATTTTCCTCAGGTCCCCACGTCTCCATTGCAGGAAGCCCCACCTTGAAAGCCTTTTGTCTTGTTCCATTTCCAAGCCAGACGGCCCCATTTTTCTCCCCGTTTCCGCGGCCTTTGAGCGGCCTCAGTGCCTATTACACAAACCCCAATGCATCTTTGAAGTTAGCAGCTAATTATGTCCAGGAAGTTATAGATCTGGAGTTTCCCAGGTGCCAGAGGCAATGGCCTGCTCCGGCTTTCATTTCGCAGAGCGGCTTTCTGCCGCCTGATTGAGGCTGTAATTGGGAGCCCCCTTCCTCCCAGCCCCAGAGGGCCTGCCAGGGCGCCCTCTCTGGGCCCCAGGAAGCCAAGCTGCCCCTTCTTTGCCCAGCCCCCAGCCTCTGCAGCCGTGGCGGGGTTGGGGAGGGGCTAGATGGTCTGTTCTGGGCTGGGAGGTGCCAGCAAGATCCCCACAATCCAGTGCCAGGAACCCGTGGGAAATGCCCCTCCCTCTGGGTCAGGATAAGTAATTGTTTTTGTTGATGAATGACTGAGTGACTGTGTCTATTGAGGATATAAAGGATGCCTCCACCCTACCACCTCCCCAGGCTGCCTTTCTGCCCCAACCTCCTGGTCTCTCTGGTCCCCCGCAGCCAGACAAGCACCCCACCACCCCGGGCAAGCCCCGAAGCCGGACTGTTCCTGCCTGACAGCTGCTGGGCAAACCTGGCTCCCCGTGGTGTGGGCCGAGGACAGTGAGGGCAAGCGCTGGGCTGGGTTCTGTCAAGGCCTAAGTGCCCCACACGTGAGGGGCCCCTGGAGCCTGGCAGCCTCAGATGACGGTTTCTCAAGGGTGGCTCTGGCTGAGTCTGTGAAGCCAGCTCATGGCACAAAGACCTGGATATCTTAAAGTGCGATGCGCCCTGAGCAGAGCCTGCCTCATCCTTCATGTGGGCTGGACACTGTGCCAGGCATACCTATGTCCTCATCCCATTTGATTGCTTTTATTTGGGAATAATCGTTTCTGTAGCACGAATAATCCATGCTTATGTTGCTTTAAATCTTGTTTGGTCTGAATATATTTGAATGGTTCTTGAAATTCCCAGTACCACATTGTATGACACTGTACCAGACACAGTACTAAGCACTTCCACGTGAGTTAGATCATTTGATCTCTGATCTAAGGGTGTGTTACTAGAGACATGGAGTCTAGAACAAAGGAGGTGATGGTCTTGATAATTTCTGAAAGAGTGGAAATTTACTCCTCCTAGGGGAGTCTCATTCTGTGAGGTATTTTGCCAGTTCTGAATGAGCTCGGAGTCACCAGAGGCAAAGGTAAAAAGGAGGACAGATGAAGACTGTGGGAACTTTGAACATATATGAGAAAAGTCACTGTGGTCAGTCATGTGATTTAATATATTTCATGAAGTACTAAAATTGATAGTGGGAGGCAGCTTCCCAGTCCTGGCTTGGCGCAGGCGGGACTCCTCAGTGAGGGCCATCTGGCCATGTAGGAGACTTACGGCTCGGTAATACTCAAGGTAAGCAAGTAAAAGTGGAATATCTATACTGGAACAACTATATGGGAGGAAAAAGCTTTTGCATTCTTCCATATGTGTGACTGAGTCTCTCTGAGTCACAAACAATTCAGTCATCCATCCATCATCTATCCCCCACTTGTCCGTCCATCCACTCATCCACCCTTCCATCCATCCACTCAACTCTCCAGTAACACATCCAACCAACCACCCACTCCTCCACCCACCCATCCATCCACCCGCTCACTCAATCCTCCACCAAACCCTCCCTCCCTCCCACTGCCACCAACCCATCCCTCCGTCCATCCATCTACCCAACCACAGACTCATCCATCCATCCATTCATCCATCCACCTATCCACCCATCCATCCATCCATCTATCCATATATCCACCCACCCACACACCCACTTACTCACCCATCCATCCATCCAGTAGGTTCGGAGCCCCAGCTCGCACAGGCAGAGTGCTGAACGCCGGAGGAGCAGCGGTGAGAAACACAAGGGCTGTGGGTCTGCCCTTAACAAGTTTCCTTTCTAAGGGAAGAAAACTAGTAAGGGCTGATGGGCCTTCCTATGGGAGAAAGACTGACTTCTTGGGTGGGCGGAAAATGAGTCTTGTGGCCTGGAGCTCAGCTCTTTAGTTCAGTGACTTGCCAGGCCCCAGGTGGTCACCCAATTCACCGATAAAAATATGAAATAGAGGGCTGGGGATTTAGCTCAGTGATTAGAGTGCTTGCCTTGCAAGCACAAGGGCCTGAGTTCGATCCCCGGCACCATTAAAAAAAAAAAAAAAAGTGAAATAGGGTCACTGAAAGCCGCCTGTGTGCTCCGGCTGGACTGCAGGCATCCCGACGCGTGTTTGGCATGGAGGAGGGACTCGGGGGAGGATGGGGACTGAGGAGTGGGAGGGAGGAGGGATGGATGCACTGAAAGGTGAGTGACGTGACCAAGGCCGTTAGACCTGTCTCAGTGCTGCGACCTGGGAGCTGGCATTCAGAGCCCGCCTCTATCCCTGGCCACGCCTGGGGGCCTCAGCAGTGCTGTGTGGCCTGTGAGTTCCAGGGATTGGGTCCCATGCCCCATTGGGCCCCTTGCCATGACGCAGACAGGGCCATCAGGTCGCCTGAATAGTGTCCGAAGTGCTGCCAGTTGCCTCACTGAGCTGGGTCTCCAATTCCCTCTAACGGTGTCTGCCCGCCTCTTTCTAATGGGAAGATCGATCTCCTCGATGGAGAAGCTGGAATCAATAGAGGAGTTGATTAGTTAAGCGTTCTCACTGCCATCGGTTACCAGCGAGGTGGTGTCACAGAAAGGGCACTGGCCCGGGTCAGGAGGTTGGAACGAATTCTGCTGGACCCCAACACACTTCCCCGCTCTGGGCCTTGGCTTTCTCACCAGGGAAATGGGGCTAATCCTGCAGCCCGGTGGGTGAGCCCCTGGCACCAGGGTTGGACGAACAGGAAGGAAGGTGGCATGGGCAAGGGGGCCTGTCTGTCTGTCTGTCTGATGGTGACCTTCTAGCTTCTGAGAAGGCAGCAAGAGACCCGGGAGGTTCTGCCCTGGTTGGTGTCAGCGTGCACATGGCTGGGTGGGGTGGTGGGGGGTTCTCCCACTGCTGGAGAAAGCAGGCTTTGGGCTCCCACATCCCCACGACCCCCGGGATGGAGGAGCCAGGGGCAGGTACCACAGTGAAGCAAGGAAGATCCTGGGAGAATCCGTCCCCCACCTGGAAAACTTTATGATGCGCTTTCTTGTTTATTTTAAGGAAAATTTATTGCTTTTTCCTGGCTATAAAGCTACCTCAGGCTTAACAAATACAAAAAGAACAAGAAGAGATTAAAATCTTTCTAATTCTTTCACCCAGAGAGCTTTCTTCTCTTTTTTGTTCCTTAGTAATAATGAAAAAAGCTGCTCTCTTTCCTTCTTGCTCATCAGATGGCTGCCCACACCGTATCTCATCCGGGCTGTACCACGACCGGTACCACAGGAACTTGTGCCAAGGACACTGTGAGGACCAAAGAGGAGAAGCGTCTGGCCCCAGTCACTCTCCTTGAGAGTGGCAAGCAATTTATTCATTCGACAAACATTTGAGTGGCCGCAGCTTGGAAAGAGTCCACCCTCTCGGCGTTCACATCAGGTGGACGCTTCCCAGGCAGGTCCATCAGCCGCAAGCCCAGGCTCCATGCTATTTGCTCCGCCTTCCTGACATGTCCTGCCTGTCATTTTAGGTGTGCCCCAAACGCGTCATGCACCTACACCAGCCAGTGTCCTCTAACAGCAGGCTGGGCTTGAGGCCACAGACCTGCACATCAGGAGAATGAGTCTTGACGTTTCATCCACAGGAGCCCCGTGGGTGGGGGCACGGGGGTCTGCTGTGGGGTCCCGATAGGCTGGGGACACAGTCGTCAGTCAGCCTGTGTCCCTGACCCTCCAGTGGCAGCTAGGGTAAGGGCTTCTCTCTGTCCTCAGTGGTATGCAGCCCTGCTCTGGGGGCGTCCTGTGGTGAATGGGCTGTGCCAAACAGGAAGCCATAAGAGAGGAACAGGTGGGGGTGGAGGGTGGTTCTGGGCCTCACTGGCCTGTTGCTGGGGGAAGGTGGGTTCATGGTGACCTGAAAATTAGCAAGATTAGAAAGGCCAGTGGTAACTATGGTGCCTGCATCCTCCTGCCTGCACGGGCCATGTCCTCCCTGGCCAGTGGCTGTGGCCCTCGACTCTTTCCCACTCTCATTCACGCACGTGCTTATACTCTCATACTCATACTCATAATCCTCAGGTGGAGCGGCCGCTACTTGTACCGGATGTCTACATGTTGGGTGCTGCCCACTCCATCTGTGCCCTTGCTCTGTCTCTGTGGCTGACAACCCCTCATCCCACTCTTTCTGTTTCTCGTTCCCTCCCTCTCTCTGTGTCTCTTTCTCAGGCTGTGGGTTTGTGTCTGTCTCTCTGTGCCTTTCTCTCTTCATCCGCATCTCTTTCTTCCCCCTCCCCTCTGGCCCAGCCTGAGGTCCCTCTCCCGGGCTTGATCCTGTGTGTCCTGCTGCACTCTCTGTTGGGCACCCCTGGGGCCAGCTGGGGCCCTGGGCAGCCCCGCCGGGGCCTCCCCACTCAGGAAGGCGCCTCCCCCACTCCGCCCTCCCACCCGGCTGGCGTGGGTGAGGTGATTTCATCTGCCTTTGGATATGAAGCTCAAATTGCACATCAAGAAGGATAATGCATCTTTAAGCTGTTACAACGACTTCTCAATTTTTCATTTCCTGTCAGGGTGGGAGCGGCAGGAGGCAGGGGCGGCCATGGAGCCTGTCTCCTGCCAGCCAAGTGTCTGCCTGGATTTGAGCAGTAGGAAACCCAGGGGTGATAAATCGCTATTTCTAAGTAAATTTCATGCATTTGCCCTTTGGTTAAAGTCTCCCCTCTCAGCACTTTCCCTGTGCACACAGCCCGACTAATAACGCGCCGTGCAAGCTCTCTCCGCTGTGACAACTGATTGCACTTTGAAGTAATAATGGCTGATTTAATAATTGGTATAATTTTTCACTAGTACCTGAATGTCATCGACGCACAGAATAAGCTACCTGGACCCACGGCTGCAGCACTTTGCCTTCTTGGGGAAATCAATAATGCATTAAACCCCCAACCCGGGACCCCAAGAGGCCAGGCCCCGGGGGAGGCTGTTGTAGGGAGGGGTTTGGAGGGTCGCCCCTTGGACCCTTGCAGGCAGGAAGACCGGTCAGCCTTTGGGGAGGCTGGGTCCAGCCTGGCTGGAGAAGCAGACACAGAATCACAAGCCCCCCAAGGCCCAGCCCATCGTCCAGGTCCCACCTGGACAGCCTCCTCCCCCATACCCCAAGGACCCACACAGGGGCCTTGGGGACTGAAGGACCCATCCCCAGCACCACTGCCACCCATGAAAACCACAGGAGCTGTCTGCATGTGCACGCGTGGGAATCAAGTTTAACCACATCATGTTAAAGGGGTCTCCTATGAGCCAGGGGCTGTACTGGGGACAGAGCGGTAAGCAAGACCTGCGTAGTCCCTGCACCCAGCAGTTTAGAGTCCCTCAGGCCACCTGAGTGCCTGTGCACTCACACGAGCGGGTGTGTCTGGTGCATTTATCCCGGTGCCGTGTGAAATGTGTGTGGCTGGCTGAGTGCATGGGTGTGGTGGAGTGTGAGTGTGTTAGAGTGAAGATCCAGTTGAATCCCTCTCTCTTCCTGCCTCGGCCAGAACTCCTCCATGCTGAGCCGGGCTGGGGCACAGAAAGCCTTCCTCCAGGGAGCAGACCGCCTGTGCCCCTCAACTTCCTTCTCTGCCCTTTGCTCCCCCTGCCACCTTCCTCCTCTGCCCTTTGCTCCCCTGCAAAGGGCAGTGGCTCCGCAAGACATCTGCATCCTTGGACAAGTCAGAGCCTCTTATCTCTGAGCCTGGTTTTCAAGAAGGCACAAAAAATCCTGGACTCACGTGTCCCATGAAGACACAGTAGGATGATGCATGCGGTAACTTTCGCTTGCACATAGCAGGTCTCCACAAACATCAGCTCCTGACTCTCCTTCCTGGCTCCATGCGGGTTGTGTGAGTTGTTTGAGATCCAAGGGCTGGGACTGTCTCCTACCCACTGTGCAGTTTGCTACAGTTTTGAGGGGACCAGGGACCCTGGGCTGAGGGGGTGGGACAGTCCCAGTCGCAGCCGACTCAACCCAAAGCCATCTCCCTTCCCACCCTCTGCTGTCTGGCTGTGAACCGGGAAATTGATTTCAACTTCATCTCAAGATCAAACATCTTAAGTGAGATTATTCACGTCCCTCCGATGTTTCTAACTCATTTCCTATTTTCCAGTTGAAGAACCCTGCCAGAAGCATTCTGTGGCAGAGATTAAAACAATTTCGGAAGCAGGCACCCAAGTCTTCTCTTTGGATGGTAAGCAAATTGGATGTCTGTGAGAAGCAGGCAAATTTTATTATGAACACATAGTTTGCTACTTAACTATCCTTAAGACCCGGGGTGGTTCGAGGCCTCGGCAGGAGGCAAGATGAAGGGTGGGAGAGGCGGGGGAAGGACGGACCCCCAACCGGGCCCCAGGCTTTCCCTGAATAGCAGGGAGCAGGCAGATCCTCATCCAGGGCTCAGGCAGACCTTGGTCCCAGGTCTCCTGGGCCAAAGGTGGAGGGGATGCACACTTGCTGGACCTCTCTAGCCCCAGGCACCAGGCCTGATTTCTCTGGATCCTTAAAAAATCCTTGGGGAGGAGAAATTGCATGGACAGGTGTTTGTATGAGGAAACAGACTCAGAGAAGGGAAGTAGCTTGCTCAAGATCACACAGCAAGTAGGTGTCCTTAATTACAGTTGTGGTAGATGGATTGCAAATTCATCACCTCTCCCCTAGCCCCAGAGTGGCATAGGCGGTGACGCCTCTGGAGGAGAGCTCACTTGTCCCAGCCAAGGACATCCAGGCGTACCCCACAGCCACCAGTCCCCTAATATGTGAGAAAACCCAGCCAAGAGAAGCAAGCCACAAGGTCACCACTTAGCTGGCCATCATTGCATGAGGGACCCCAGCTAAGACCAGAAGCCAAAAAATTGGCTGGTAGGTATGTCAGCAAGACAAACAGATTGTTTTAAGTGACTGTAAGTGACCAAGTTTGGGGAGGCTTGTAATGCAGCTATAGCTGATTGATACAACCATCTATACGAATCCACAGAATAGGAGATGTTTACTTCCCATTTTTCAGATCAAGAAACTGAGACCCAGAGAGGCTAAGGAATGTGTCCATATGGCCCTTCTTTCTACCCGCCTGATCTTTGCCCAGAGTCTGGGATCTTCTCTGATTCAGGGGGAGGGTCAGAGGCCCCCAACCTGGACCTGCTCAGCGGTGACATTTCTTAGACCATGAGCATTCCTATGTCAGAGTCCCAGTCTGACCAGCAGTGCACATCCCTCTCTTCAGGGGGTCCCAGCCAGCAGGGCCGAGTTCTGTTTCTACCATACCTCTTGGGAAATCTCTTTATTTCTCAGGCCTGTTTTTTGTTTTTTGGTGTTTTTGAGGTAGGATCTCACTACATAGTCTGGGCTGGCCTTGAGCTCAGGCTGATCCTCCTGCCTCAGCCTCCTGAGTGCTAGGATTGCAGGGCTTGGCCACCGTGCCCTGCAAAGCTGCTTCCATCTCACTTTAGCTGACACCCTCCGCGTCCCCAGTGTCCTCCTGTGTGGGGCCTCGCCTGGGTGCAGGGATTCCTCTAGCACCAGGTCACCCTGGGCATCAGCGCCCTCTCCCATGTTGCCCCCTATGCCCCAGGGCCGTCACCCCTGGAGCTCTCCCTGGTCCTCCTGGTTTGTAACACGTGTCCACTCACCATGCTGATGAGGGCCCCGAAGTGGTGACAGTCGCAGGAGGCAAGGTCTCATCACCTGCCAGGAGGGAGAGGAGCAGGGCTGGCAGAAGCACCCGGCCCCTCCCGAACCCCACAGCTGCCTGCCGGGAGATTGGGTGACTTCATCTCCACACAAGACTCTACCCAGGCGGTTCCCTTAGCAACAGGCCTCGCTTTGACAGCCGCCCTCGCAGCCAGTCTGCTTTCCTGGGGCTCCGAGCACCAACCCCACCCACTCTGCAAGTGACAGTCTTTGAAGCAGAGGTTCTAGTGGCCTCATCCTGACCCCGGGGGAGCCGGAGCGGAGCCGGAGCCCTGCCAGAGCTGCACCCAGACCCCGAAGCCTTCCCAACCTGTGGCTATCACCATTGTCCCATTGACCGCTCCTGTCCATGCCTCCCGCTCCCTGCTTGCAGGTCCTAATTAATTTAATCTGGCTTTTCTCTGCCCCAGTGTGCCCCCGCCACGGCCTGGTTGCTTTTTCTACCTCCTGACTCTGCTCTTCCCTTCAACACACCTGCGCCCCACCTGTCTTTCACCCGCACATTAGCGGTGAAAGCGTCTGCGCTGACATTTAATGTTCTTAATATAGGCCTGGGTGGCAGAGTTCCCACACTGCCGGGGGGGGCTCCCCCATCCTGACTACGGAAGTCTTCCCTCCCCCATCCCGGGGGCTCTGCAGTGAGGCCCACAGACCTGTAGGGCTGGCTGGCGTTTCTCTCTACTCTTGGGATCCCTTTTCTGCAGCCTTCTGTCGGTGACCGGGAGAGATGCTGAGAACCTGCTGCCATGAGTTGGGTCCTGCAGTGTGCTGCCACTATGCCGAGAGCCTGCATCTCGGGTTGGTGTCAACACAATGGCATCGCTGGTCCCAACAACGGAGTCTCAGACGGGTCGGCTAATGTGTAGATGGCCCTCATTTAAGAAGTGGGGTGTCCAGAGCAACAGAGCACGAAATCCTTTGCATCTCAGAGCCCCCACATCGTGGAAATGCTGAGTCCCCGCATCCTGGGACAGGGTCCTGTGAGGTTTGTCCATGGCCGGCTGCTACTGCCAGCATGGGAACCCTCCACGATACTCCCCTCTCGGCTGACATGGTGGGCTGAGCGCTCCCCAAGCCACAGTGTGCGTGGGGCGGTCCTGAGACCGAGTCAGTCCCCAGGTGAGGAGTTAGAAGACACCTGGAAAGCTCCTCTTTGCTTTGCACCTTGAAAAGCCCACAGTGTTAGGGCTGATGCCAGACAACTTGGTGAGGAGCTGGGGTCCGCCTCTTCTGCCACACCATCATGGCATTGTCTAGATGGCAGCTGACCATCCCGGCACCATCGTTGTCACGGTTACTTGTCCCCAGAGGAGCCCAGAGTGCTGTCTTCAAATACCTGCGCTGGGAGCCGAGAGATCCGGAGTCAGGAGCGGAGGCCGCGCTCACTGGAAACGAGTGCGGGTCACACAGGAGGAAGACCAGGGAGGAGCTTGGGGTGCACTGAGAGGGCTGAGAGAGGAAGCAGGAGGACACAGAGTAGCAAGGGAGGAAGGACAGTCGGAGTGGGGGTTCCTAAGGCAGGAGGAGGGTGTCCCTGGGGCGGGGGGCTGGGCAGAGCGGAAGCTGCTGTGAGGTCAGGAGGACGAGAGCCAAGGGGCGGCTCTTGGGCTCAGAAAAGCAAGGCTGTTGGTGGTGATGCGGGACACAGTTTTAGTGAGGAGCTGGAAGAAGAAGCCACGCCACCTAAGCACTGGTGAAGGTATGGGCGGGAGAAAGGAGATAGTAGTTAATGCTCCCTGGAGCGTGGATCCTGAGGTCCAACCCATAGATACAGGCAGGGTGACAGTGAGGAGTTTTCGTTTGCTTGCTTTCTCGGGAGTGGAGAGACTTGAGTGTGTTTCTATGAAGGCTCCACCAGGGAGAGAAGGGGGACCACAGTCGGCCAGCCTTGGAGACAGGTGGCAAGAGCAGGGGGCAGGCAAGGGAGCCGGCCAGGGAAATGGGAAAGCTAAAGGGACCATGGCAGTGAGAGACTACTAGGCAGCGAAGGGGACTGTGGCAGTGAGAGACTAGCCATTCTTTTGTAACATGCAATATTCCAAGCATTCTCCATTGGACAAATAAATCGGGGAAATATGTTACAGGGTTTCTCAGGGCCATTCATATGCTCGTGTGCATTGTAGCCTGTCAGACGTGGATGGATATATATATATATATATGTTTATATAATGTCCAATTTTAATTGTTTTGGTTTGTAGTTTTTGGCCTTGAACTTGCTATGTAGCCTAGACTGGCTTCCATTCACAATCCTCCTGCCTCAGCCTCCCTAGTGCTGGGATCACAGGTATGTACCATCATGCCCAGTGCAGTATTTTTTATCACAGTAATTTTTCACCCCAAACCATCTCATGGTCTAATGTGTGCATCTCTTTCTAATTCCACATCTAGTGATATCCCGTGAGTGTGTTGAAATCAACTGCGATGAGAGTGTGTGTACCACAGGAATTGGCAAATGCTGCCAATCATGGCTACTTCCTCCGGAAAACTGGTGGTTATATTTTTACAATTGTTACCTCAGAAATCTTATACCAGTCAATGCAAAAATAAAAGAAAAACAAAGAAGTGGCAAAATCACAAGAAAAGAAAGAGGCAAATACCATATAGTATATGATTATTTACCCAGGAAACCCAAAAGAGCAACTAGGAACTATTACAATTAATCAAGGTATTCAGTAAGATGCTGACTTAAAAGAAATATTCAAAAATCAATGCCTTTCCTATGTATGGACATTTATCATCTAGAATACATGATGGAAAAAAGATGACATTCGCGGTAGCAACAAAAATAGAAAATATCTAAGAACAAACTTGGTCATAAATGTGTGAGGCTAAACTGAACACAAAAATAAGAATCGACTGTATGGAAACGCCTGCTGTGTTAGTGGAAAAGAAGATTAAAAATTGTCAATTCCATTAAGACGAATCCATATATTTAATTCGGTTCCAATTAAATCCCAGATTATCTTCTTACTTTCAACATTAGTTCATTGGGAGTTATAAATAGACAGCAACACTTAAGAACATCTTAATAAATAAAATTGACTGGGGCAGGAGGAACATCTAAGGTCAGACAGAAAAGTGCAAATTCCAAGAGGTGTTGACTCGGTTTCTGGAACAGCACCTGTCCCCAGAACCACTTGGTACATATTTGGTGAAAAAGTGAGTCAGAGTGTGAGTGAATCAAAATGCATCTAAAAGATATAATAATTCAAAACAGTACAAATTGGCACACTTAAACAAATGAGCCAATGTAGGAAAATAACTCAGTTATCTATAACTATTTATTATGTGATAAAGGTGGCATTTCAGATCAGTAGGGAAAAAACATAAATTATTTAATAAATAGTGCTGCAATAATTGGTCAACCGTCTGAGACACTAAAGTCAGACAATTGGACACATACTAATAACAGGATTGGTTAAGCAAATTATGTCACCTCCATGTAATGGAATACTGCGGGCCCATGAAAGCCGTGCTGTGGATGTTTGTTGGCGCAGGTCACTGAATGGCCGGATGGAAAAGGAATTGACAATTTTTAAGCTTCTTTTCCACTAAACAACAGGAAACAAAACAATAATGCGGCCAGAAGGACAACTGATGGCATTTTGTGCTCATTCTGGCTCCATGATTGCTAGTAAGCTGTATGACCTCAAGCAAGTTGCTTCAGCTCTCTGCGCCCTCCGTTTCCTCATAGACAAAGCGGTAATAATAAGAGCACGTGCTCTCCTTTGATCTTGTGAAGGAGAAACGCGTGCAAAGTGCTTGGCATTGGGTTTGTGGGTCTGCAGCTTCCGCCTTGCACGCATGTGCCGTGGAGCAGGTGAGATCTGCCTCACGGGGTCGGCTCTCCAGTGTACACAGAGGAGGCGTCTGGCCTTGCCAGCAGGTAAGGACAGGCCCCCGGAGAGCCAGCCTGTGCCTTGGTCCCAGAGGATCCTCAAATATCCGTCAGAGGACAAGAGTGGGACGTGCCGTTTCAGACGGGGCAGCAGCACACTCCAGCAATGGCAGCCAGGTGTGCTACAGGGTAGATGGCGTGAGGTAGGGGCAGAGGGGCGAGCGAGAGGTGGTGGGGGCCAAGTTGAGGTGTCTGCGGCCCCCCTGTATTTTGGCACAGGGTGAGAGGGACAGTTTGCCGTCACCCATCTGGCTTCTGCACAGAGAAGGGACGCAGCAGAGGAGGCTGGAGCCAGGGAGACTGAGGAGGCCACGCAGGTGTCCAGGAAAGTGACAAAAGTGGCCACCACAGAGAGGTGATGCTGGGATGGATATGTTCCAAAGACCAGGAGCAGATGGGGTGTCACAGATGGGGGTGGGAAGAGCCTGGGATGACATCCAGGTCACAGCCCTGGGCCCCCAGCAGAGGGGGAGGACAGAAGAGGATGGACAGGCTTAGGGAAGCTGAAGGATGTTGGGTCTGTTTTGGACAGTTGAAGAGAAAATGTCTAACTTCTGCAGTGAGACGCTCTGGCTTGAGGAGATGGACACAGTTCTAAGTCACCATGAAGCCACCAGTGCTGCAGAGGCACAGGTGGGACACCAGCCCCGGTGGAGTCCCAGCTCAGCAGGGACACTGGTGAGAAGAGGGGTCCAGTGGCAGCTCTAGGAGGGCTGCAGGGCAGGTGGGGGATGCTGAGGAGCAATGGCGGGCCCAGGAGCAGGAGGACTAGGAGAGAGAGGTTTGAGAGGGAGAGCTTGGGACAGGGTCATACCCAGCCTCACCAGTGACAAGCAGAAGGGCCCCACAGACTGGTAATGAGGGTGTTGATGGAGAATTAGCTGAGCCCTGTCAGTGGCTCTGGGGGTTGCGGGGTGGCACACGGCAGAGACGGAAAGCAGCTAATTCACAGGGAGCCAATTATGCTTTAAATAAATGTTTTATTTTAGAATAGTTTTAGGTTCCCAGAAAGATTGAGAAAGCAGCACAGAGCGTTCCTACACACCCCATACCCAGTTTTCTCTATTATTAGCACCTTATGTTAATGTGGTACATTTCTCACCTTTAATTTTTACCTAACATGCTATTTCTGCCCCAGATGCCATCCGTCCATCCTGTGCCTCGTTACATTTAGTCGTCATGTCTCTCTAGGTGCCTCATGATTGTGACAGTTTCTCAAACTGTCCTTGCTTTGGGTGACCTTGACAGTTTTGAGTGATCAGATATCTTGCAGAATGTCCCTCTACTGGGACCTCTCTGATGTTCTCCCCCATAACTAGAATGGAGTTCTAGGTTTTAGGGAGGAAGACCACAGAGGCAAAGTGCCATTTTCGTCACCACATCTCAAGGCTACATGCTGTCACCATCAGTATGACCCATCCCTGCGGGTGCTGACCTTGATCACCTGGCTAAAGTGTATTTGTCAGTTTTTCTTGATGTAAAGTTACTCTTTCACCCCTCTTTTCCATACTTTCTTCCCTCTTTGAAAAGAAGTCACCATGCACAGCCCACAGTCAAATGGAGGAGTTTTGTCCCCTTCCTCGGGGGCAGAGTATCTGTCACCAATCAGCTGCGGGTTCTTTTGCTCAGTTCAGATGGAAATCACAAAGAGGCAACGTGTGGCTCTTTTGAGCGGCAGCAGCCCTGAGCTTTGAATGCCATCTGTCAGCTCTGTGTCAGTGGACCTCAGCAGGGTCTTGGCAACCAGAGACACAGCACCCTTTGGCGTTCCTAGTTCAGCCTGCTCTACTTGAGATAGAAATCACAAAAACACAAAAATATGTTATCCGAAAGGGGCTTTACTAGGACTTACACTCCAGCCTAAGGGGGAACAGTGAATGGACTGACTATCCAGGGAAGAGTGGCGGTTGCATAGATAGAAGGAAAAGGGGGCTTGGGCGTTGCAGTGTCAGACTTTCTGTTTAGTCATGGGTGGGGCAGAGGCTCCTGACTGCAGACGGCTGTGGAGGATGCAAGGCAGAGCTGTCCAGGACACACCCCCTGCCAATGCTTGTTACAGCAAAGCATACGTCTCTGAGAGCAGGTGTGGGTGTCTGATACAGCCGTGGCCAGCTGCAAGGCATTTGGGGCAGCCCTGGAAAAAAGAAAAAGAAGTACCTTTGGAGGGCATCAGGCTGTTCTCTTCTGTCTCATAGCCACACACATTATTTAGAATTATTTTGCATGGAAGATTTGTCTCTCCTCTATTACTTCATTCACTCAATTGCACTGGGATGTGTTCATGGATACTTTATACTTTGGGCTCTATGACTCCTTTATTTATGTTGTTATTCAAGCTATTCCAGTCCTGGTTGTTGAGAACTCTCTCTGTTGGTCCAAGAGCCAATTTTAGATGAGTTTTTGTGAAACTAGACCACAAATTAAATGTGGTGTCCAGCGCTTGGTCCTGGGGTCTTGCTGAGCAGAGGAGGGGGCTGCTGGGATAAGAAGCAATGGAGATATTGGGAAACTCATGGAACAGTCCCAGTGGGGCGTCCGGGCTTGGACATAAGACCTGTGTGTGAGCCCCCACACACGGCATCAGGTACTGAGCCTGAGCACTGGCCAACATGACCAGAAGTGGGGTCCTGAGGTGCCCAGCACTCTGCGGGTTGCATGCGCAATCTGAAGGTACACAGTTGATCTGCTACTGGGTGCATAAAGGCGGGCATATCTGGTCCCCCAGGGAAGATGTTAGGCACTGTGCTGGACAGAGGCAGCCACAGCGGGGGCAGCTAGGAGTACAAGGGGACGACTTTCCTGCTGTGATGTCCCAGGCATTCCCTTAGATGTGGGTGGAGCCAGGGGGCCAGGGCAGAAAGGGCGGCCCTGGCTGTGACCCCTTCCCAGTACCTTCAGGTCTCCTCCCCAGCTGCATCTCTTTTACTTCTGCAGATATAATAAACCTTTGTGCATTCTAAGCACATACTTGCTCCCCAGAACCACTTGGCTAAAATGAGCACTTAATAGAGCTAACGAGGCACCTGTGTGTTGGAATCAGAGGGTGGAGGACCACTAGGGGCAGGCACTGAGGCTGCTGATCCAGGTGGAGCCACCATCCGGGCACTGAACTCCATGACAGCCTCACCAGCCCCTCCACCTCACCATCCTGCCAGCCCCACCAGAAACAAGGGGCAGCTTGAACCTTGCCCTCAGGCCTCAGTGTCCCCTCTGTCAATGTTATATCACTCAATCAATTGATTGACCAATTAATCAATCAAGCAAGCAAGTAAGCAGACTCCTGAGGCCACCCTCCCTGGTGTGTCCTGTCCTGGTTTTGCCACTTACCAGTGCTGTAACCTTGGGCAAGGTAGTAACCTCTCCATGCCAGATTTCATGAGGGAATGAGGATGATGTTATAGGCGCGCCTTCCTCAGAAGGTTTGTGTGTGTGTGTGTGTGTGTGTGCGCGCGCGCATGTGCGTGTGTAAGGATTAAATGAATTAATACTTGTAAAATTCTCAGACTAGTGATAGGTGTGCCTAAGTGCCGTTATATAATGTCCACACCCTTTTTTTTTTTTTGGGTGCTGGGGATCGAACTCGGGTCCTTGTACTTCCAAGGCAAGCACTTTAACCACTGAGCTAAATTCCCAGCCCAACACACCCTTTTTTAAAGATAGCTGTCATAATAAATCAGTTCTTGAGCAGTCTGTAACCTGGACCCATGTCACTGAATCCTCACTGAGCTCCTCTATGCTCCAGACTATCTGCTTACAGAGGCGCGCACAGGCCGGCTCCCGCCCCTACCCCCCTTCTCTGGTCTCCCCACCGTTCTGGCTTCCTGCTGTTCGGATGCATGAAGCCCTGTGCTTCTTCAGGCCCAGGCTCCTCTGGAAAGCACTTTATTTACTTACTTGTGCACTTACTTGTCTTAAAATACAACATTTTTAAACTAAAATTTATTTTAAAATATAATTTCACATTTCTATAAAAATGGCAAGAATAATCCAGTGAATACCTGTATACTCTTTCATCCTTTTATTTTGAGACAAGATCTCACTAAGTTGCAAAGTTGCCCAATTAAATGATTATCCTAGCGAATGTGAAGTGGTGTCTCACTGTGGGTTTTGATTTTCATTTCCCTAAGGACTAATAATGTTAATCATCTTTTCCTGTTCTTGTTGGCTATTTCTATACCGTAGCTTCTTTGGAGAAACTGCTATTTAAATCCTTTGCCAATTTTTAAATTGGGTTGTTTACCTTTTTGTTGTTGAATTGGGAAAGTTCTTTATACATTCTGGATGCTGGAACCTTTTCAGATAAACAATACTTTCTCCCATTCTGTAGATTTCATTTTACTTTTTTTGTCCGTGCTGGGGATCCACCCCAGGGCTTCAGGCATGTTAAGTAAGGACTACAATGGAGCTATAGCCCCAGCCCACTTCCACTTTCTTGATCATGTCCTTTGATACGTAAAGTTTTAAATTTTGATGGAGTCAAAATTATATAAATATATTTTGTTTCTTTGTGCTTTCAGTGTCATATTTTTTAAAAAGCATTGTCTAATCTATGAAGTCATGAAGCTTTACATTTATGTTTTCTTCTAAGAGCTTTTTAGTTTTAGCTCTTACATTTAGGTCTCTTCCCAGTTGGAATGAATTTTTTGTATGGTATGAGATAGGGATCCAGTTTCAGTCTTTTGTTGATAGATACCTGTTTGTCTCAGTACCATTTATTGGAGGAACTTTTTGTGGGGTGGCGGGGTGGGGGCAGTGGTGGTGCTGGCGATGGAACTCAGCACCTTGCATTTGCTAGGCAAGTGCTCTACCACCGAGCTAAGTCCCCAATCCCTGGAGAGAATTTTCTTTCCTCCTGCTGAACAACTTTGGTATTCTTGTTGAAAACCAGTTGATGTAAATATAGAATTTCTTTTTAGACTCTCAACTGTATCCCATTGATCCATACATCTATTCTTATGCTAGTGCCATGCTATTTTGATAAGTTTTGAAATAGAGAAGTTTTGCTCTTCCTTTAAAGATTGTTTGACTGTTCAGAGTTTCTTGCAACTTCGTATGAATTTTAGAATCATCTTGTCTGTCTCTGCATAAAAAGGCAGCTGGGATTTTGATAGATACTGCATTAAAAACCTGTAGATCAATTTGGAGAATATTACCATCTTAACAATATTAAGTCTTCTAATCTGTAAATATGGCATGTCTTTCCATTTCTGAAGGTTATCTTCAATTTCTACCCATGCTTTGTAGTTTCAGTGTATAAGTCCTGCACTCCCTATTTAAATTTGTTTGTAAGCATTTACTCTTTTTGATGCTATTGTAATTAGCATTGTTTTCTGACTTTCATTTTTGTATTTTCCAACTGTTCCATTTTGGAATACAATTTTTTTTTTTTTGTATTTGTCTTGTATCTTGCACCTTTACTGATCTCTCTTATTAGCACTAAGAGTTTTTTGGGGTTTTTTTGCATTGTTGATTTTTTTGGGGTAAATTTTTGAGGCTTTCTATATATAAGCTCCTGTTGTCTGTAAATAAGGATAGTTTTACTTCTTTTTTCTAACCTGTATGCCTATTTTTCTACTAATTGCCCTGGCCAGCATCTCCGGTACCCTGCTGAGTAGAGGTGGTGAGAGCAGATATCCTGTTTTGTTCCTCATCTTAAAGGGAAAGGTTTCATCTTATCACTGTTAAATATGATGTTATCTATCTGGCTTTCACAGATACCTCCTGACTGGGTTGAGAAATTGCTCTTCTATTCCTAGTTTATTGAGGGTTTTTATCATTCAAGGCTGTTGGATTTTATCAAATGCTTTTTCTGAATCTATTGAGATAGTCACATATAGTTTTTCCTCCTTTCTTGCTAAATTGGTGTACTTGTGAGGAATCCCACATAGTGTAATGGTGTGTCATCCTTGTAATATACTGCTGGACTTTGTTTTCTAGTATTTCATCAAGAATTTTTGCAGCTATATTCCTAAGGGATATTGATGTGTGGTTTTCTTGTGTTATCTTTTTCTAGCTTAGATATCAAACTAATACTGACCTCATGTAACAGACAAGGGAAAGTTCCCTTCTCTTTTATTTTTTTTTTAAGAATTTGAGAAGAATTGATGCTAACACTCTTTATTTGGCAAAATTCATCATAGAAGTAGTGTAATCATGGGCTTTACTTTGTTGAAAGTCATTTGATTACTGATTTAATCTCTTTCATTTTCACAGGTTTATTTGGACTTATGTCTCTTCCTGAGTCAGTTTTGGTAGTTGATGTGTTTCTAGAATTTGCCCATTTTATCTCGCTTATCCACTTCGTTGGTATACAATTGCTCACAGTATTCTCTTGTGATTATTTTTATTTCTCTAAGGTCAGTAGTGAGAATCTACTTCATTCCTGATTTCAGTAATTCGACTCTTCTCTCTTTTTCCTCGGCCAGTCTAAGGACTTGCTAATTTTGTTGATCTTTTCAAAGAACTGACTTTCGATTTCTTTTCTAAGGTTTTTCTGTTTTTACCTCAGCTCCAATATTGTTCTTTCCCGCACCCTTCTTGCTTTGGTTTAGCTTGCTCTGCTTTTTCCAGCTTCTCAATGTGGAAGGTCACTTTACTGATTTAATATCTGTTTAACATGGGTGTGTACAGTTACACACTTCCCTCCAGCACTACCTTCATTGTATCCTGTAAATTTTGCACGTAGCGTTTGTATTCTCATTCATCTCAAAGTATTTTCTAATTCTTCTTGTGATTTCTCCTTTCATCCTTCACTTATTTAGGAGTGTGTTGTTTATTTCTATTTATTCATGAGGTTTTCATATTTCTTTCTGTCACTGATTTTTAATTTCAGTCCACAGAGTTGAAGGAGATACTGTGCATGATTTCTATTTTCTAAATATATTGAGACTTATTTTGCGGCCTAACATGGTTTATCCTGGGGAATGTTCCATGTGTGCTTGAGAAGAATATGTATTCTGCTGTTAGACTGGAGTGTTGTGTAGATACCTGGTGGATCAAGCTGGTTTGTAGTGTTGCTCATGTCCCCTGTTTCCTTGCTGATTTTCTATCTAGTTGTTCTATCCATCATGGACAGTAAGGTATTATAGCCTCCGCTGTCATTGGAGAAATGTCTGTTTTCCCCTTCAATTCTATAATATTTACTTCAAGTTTTGAGGAGTTCTGTTGTTAGGTACATATATATTCATAATTACAATATATTTTTGATGGATTGACCTTTTTATCATCATATAGTGTACTTTGCTGTGTCTCATAACAATTTCTGCCTTACAGTCTATTTTTTCCTGTTATTGGTATAGTCACTCCAGCTCTCTTTGATTACTTTTGCATATAATATCTTTTTCCATTCTTTTACTTCCAACCTGGTTGTGTCCTTTAATAAAAGTGAGTCTTACACACAGCACATTGTGGAGTCATACTTTAAAAAAAAAAATGTTTGGCTAATCTTCTACCATATAAATGAAAAGTTTAATCCATTTACATTTAATATAATTACTAATAAAGAAGGGCTTACTTCAGCCACTTTGCTCCGTTACTGGCTTATTTTGTGTTAATGGATATTTTCTAGTGTACCATTTTCATTCTATTGACTATATATTTTAAAAGTTATTGTCTTAGTGCTTGCCCTGGGGATTGCAATCAATAGCTTGATTTATAGCACTCTTAGATTAATACTCATGTTGTTTCAGTATTATACAAAAACTTTGTTCTTGTACAGTTTCACTTTTTTCATTTATGTTGTTTTGATCACAAATTATATTTCTACAATGTGTGCCCTTTAACATATACTTATAATTGTTATAACAATAATTTACCATTGTTATTTTATGTACTTGTTTGTTAAACCTTACAGAAGGAAAAAAGAAGTTACATACCAAACATATGGTAACTGGCTTTTATATTTATCTGTGTCGTTACCTTTTCTGGTGTTCGCATTTCTTGGTATAGCTTTGAGTTACCGTCTTGTGTCTGTTCCTTTCAGTGTAAAGGACTATCTTCAATATTTCTTGTAGGACCTACCATTTACTAGCAATGAACTTCTTCAGCTTTTGCTTTCTTTTTAAAATTTTGATTATGTCTTGGTTTCTTCTTTATTTTTGATCATAGGTTTGCTGAACATAGAATTCTTGACTGACGTTTTTTCTCCTCTCAGACTTGAAATATTTCTGCTTTCTGACCTCCAAGGTTTTTTTTTTTTAATGAGAAATTGGCTGATAATATTTTTGAAGATCTCTTGCCAGTGACTGCTTACTCTCCTTGCTGCTTTCTCTCTTTGTCCTTTGACAGTTGGATTATTATGTATCTTCTAGTGAATCTCTTTGAGTTTATCTTACTTGAAGTTCAATGAGCTTCTAGAATGTGTAAATTAATGCTTTTGACCAAATTTGGGGAGTTTATGGCTATTGGTTTTTCAAATATTCTTTCTCTCACACTTCTTCTGAAATTTCCTTTATGCAGACATTGGTATGGCTAGTGGCATCCCGTAGATTGCTCAGGCTTGGCTCACTTATCTTCATTTTATTTTTCTTTTCATTCTTCAGGCCAAGAATCTAAATTGATGTCTTCCCAAATTTGCCGATTCTTTCTTCTGATGGTTCAAAACTGCTATTGATCTCCTCTAGTGAATTTTTCATTTCAGTAATTGTACTTTTCAATTTCAGAATTTCCATTTGGTTCCTTTTTATAATTCCTATCCCTGCAATGATATTCTCCATGGGGAGGAACATTATCCTCACGATTTGCTTTAGTTCACTGGGCCTGGCTTTTTTTAGTTCTCTTGTCATCTCTGAAGTGGCTGATTTGAAGCCTTTGTCTAGTTATCCCAATGTCTGACTTCCCGCAGGGATATTTTCTCTTAATTACTTGTCTCCCCCATGTCTGAGGCGTGCTCTTTGTGTTAGTTACCTTTCTAGAGTCAATGGTTTATAAGAGAGCAGATTTAATACAGGACATTTACAAGTTACAATATCACCCATTAGCCAAATGCAGGAAGTGCCGTATGTCTGTCTATACACTGGAGACCCAGAAGATCCAGTCAAGGGCTGGGAGCCCAGAGCACTGTCCCATGTATGTCCGCATCTGCAGATAATGACTGAAGAAATCTTTACTGGAACCAGCATATGACGCTCACAGCAGAGATGAAGACCAGGGAGCCCCCGAAGCAACAGCAGCCATCCTCGACAACAGCAAGGCCCCAAGCTCCCTCCTCAGTGAGAACAGCCGAGTCCCCTTCAGGAGAACCAGCCGCAGCAGAGCTTCTCCTGGGAAACAGCCGGCAACTAGCTTCTGCTCCCGTTCTCCTTTATGTTGTATCAGTAACAATCCTCATGTGGATCCTCTATGCCCGGAACAATACCGACTCATTCCAGCTGGGCGTACTGGCTCAAGCTGACCACAATAATAAGTCCACCACACTCTTGTTTCTCCGCACTCCTCTTCCCCGGCTTTCTGCATCTGAATGCCCAGTCTTCCTCCAGTCTTCAACAAGCTACATGTTTTCCCTCCTTGGAGGCTTTATGCACGATGCTTTGCTGGAATCACCACTCTTACATATTAATGGCTGTTAATCCCTCAGAGCCTCCATTAAAAAAATTACTTACTTATTGTAGCTATGAGTTCTGAAACAGTAAACAAACTACCTTTATTTTTCTTCTCCAGCATTGCTTCTGAGCCCAACCAAAGTGATACTCTGCTTGCCTGACCCGGTGTCTCCCTCTGGGCTCTCTTCGTCTCTCCACCATCACTTGGTCCTTCTCTGGCCCTCTTCCTGCTACCCGGGAATCTCACTATGAGAAACTGGTTCTCCTTCCATTTTCCTGGCCGAGATCTTTTGTTTTTGCCTTGTCTGTACCTGGAAATCAGTGTACAGGGTGGACAATTTGTGAATGAGGTGTAGCCTTTGTCTTTCCAGGTGAGTAAAACTGATACTAGGTCCCAAGACACTCAGGAATAAAGGGTCGGGGTGCCCCTCGGCTCTTCCCTTCGAGTTCCAAGGCTCTTCCATGATGACTGCTGGGCTGGAGTGGACTGAGGAGGCTGGATGGCAGATAAATTGTGGCCAGAGGCCTGATGGAGCTCTTGTCCTGGGCAGGGTCAGGCAGCTTGTGTGGCGGCCATGACTCAGAGTTGAGAACCTAGAGGGAAAGGGGGTTCTGGGCAGAGGTCCTTGACATCAGTCTCTCCTGATACAGAGGATCTCAATGATGTTTGACCTGAGAGGAAATGAAGGAATGAGTGAATGAATTTAAAGAATACTTGGGGCTCAGAACACTTTGGGGTGCTGCAGCAGCAACTGGGGGGACCTTCCTGAGGTATCATGGGCCTTTAGAGTGATGGCAAGCACAAGCGCTTCACAGAGGAGGTGCAATAACCAGGACTGGGAAGTCTAGGGCATGTGGGGTGTGGGGCTGGTGCATGGTGACTGGGGGAGGTACAGAAATGAGGTGTCCTGGATTCCTCATGGAGTGGCCACAGAAACTTGACTTTGTTCCCTGGCTTTGGGCCAGGGAGGGTTGAGGAAATTTGGATTTGATTGAGAAAAACAGAGGAGTTGTGGAAAGAAACAGCAAAGAGATAAAGATGCAAGGTGAGGCGGAGGAGAGGTGCGGAAAAGGCCCAGTGGACAAAAGACAGTGGACAAAAGCTGAGTGGGAAGAGAAGAGAGATGGCGGAAAAAGGGAAAGGGATGGAGGAGAAAAGGAAAGAGAGAAGAAGGAAGGGAGAGAGAGAAGGAAAAACAGTTAGCAATGGATATGAGTTGGAAGTGAAAGGCATCTGGCAACCTTGCATTGCCTATGAAATGATATTAACATTTTATTATTGTAAGGTGAGCTTTTTAAAACGGAATTTTAAATGTTACCCTGCTGTTCGGGAACACAAAAACCTTTAATTTTATGCAAATGAACAGCGAGGAGCCGAGCGCTTAATGTAAACGAACACTTTCTTTGTAGGAGAGGTTGGAAGGGAGAAAAAAAAATTCCCCAGGATTCTTTAATTGCTGTCTGAAATTATGTAAATCCCAGCACCAGGCAGAACACAATTACCCCGCGGCCCTCCCTGCCAGCGCCGCTAATGTCTAACAAAATATCGGTGGGTGACATTTAGACGAGGTAATGCAAATGAGAATTAATTTTTTTCCAAGACAAAGGGCAGCTGAAAGATCACCTCATTCATATACAGGAGCCCAGAAAGCTTGTGAATGCTGGGGGTGGGGTGGGGTGGGGTGGACTGGAAGCCTGGGGCAGGTACCCTCCCTTGGGCCTGGTCCCCAGAATTCTGGCCTGGGGAGCCTCAGGTCATGAACACTCAACCAGCCAGCGTTCCCAAGCCGTTCTTCATGGGGAACCGGGTTAACAAATGTAAATAATCATTAAAAAAAATATATTCCTGCACGTGGAGGTGACCCTTTCTCGGCTCTAAGATGCTTTCCCAAGTCGCTTTTCCCCAGCGTGCACAGTGGTCCTGCAGGCTGATGCGCGGACTCACGAGGAAAAGCCAGGAAATCCAGATTCAGACAAACCTGGTCACCCAGCCAGGGAGACAAAGGCACAGGGTGAACTCCACAGGCAGTAACTGTTTGGGCTTTGTTGTTGCTGTTCACTGGTACTGGGGAATTGAACTCAGGGCCTCACACTTGCTAAGCAAGTGTTCTATCAGTGAACTACATCTCCAGCCTCTTTCTATTTATTTATTTTTAAATTTTGAGGCAAGGTCTTGCCGAGTCACCCCTGTGGGGCTTGAACTTGTGATTCTCCTGCCTCAGCCTCCTGAATAGCCAGGAGTACAGAGGTGCAGGATGTTGGTTTGTGTTTTTCTCAATCTTTCACTCACTTCTTTCCCCTTCTTTTTTTCTTCCCTCCCTCTTGTCTTCTCTTCCTTCCTGATTGTTCCACTTAAGAAACTAAAAAACTATGTTCAGCCAGGCACGGGGGCAGATGCCTGTAATCCCAGAACTGTGGGAGGATGAGGCAGGAGGATTGCAAGTTTGAGCCTAGCCTGGGCCACTTTTGCAACTTAGTGAGACTGTCTCAAAATGAAAACTAAAATAAGGGCTGGGGATGTAGCTCGGTGTAAAGGCCCTGGGTTCAATCCCCAGTACAAAAAACAAAACAAAACAAAACAAAACGAAAAACATTTTTTAATTAAGAAATTGTTTTTAGTAAGCAGCTTGTCAAGAGAATACCAGGGCCCCAATTTAGCCCCATCCCACCCCAAATTCTTTCCCCTGCTCAGAACAATCTCCATATGCACCAGTTCCTTTAGGTCTCATAGAAGCCACTTCCTGGGAGGATTCTTCCCTGACTCACTCCCCACCCCAAAGCCCAAGACCTCACAAAACCTCAAGACCAGCCGGCTCCTCCCTGGGAGGTTGTAAATTCCAGGAGGGCAGGGACCCGTCTCTCCTGGTCGCCCCTCTAACTCCAGCATCCAGAGCACTGCCGGGCGCTGCCTTTGCTCAGTAAATGTTTAATGACTTCATGAATAAATCAACGCTTTAAAGGGAGATCGTGGATTGGTCAAAGTCAACATAATGGTTTATGCACATAAAAAATGTGAAGCAAGAAGTACTAATAATTCTCTTATAGTCCTGGAATTCCGGAAATGCAATTAGAGGGGTGGAGGGAAATATCTGCTAGAGAGGAAGCCAGGGATCTCGCGGGTTAGGAGAATTCTCTCCCCATTAATGTAGTTCAACCAACATGGCTATAGCTTAAGGTCCACAGACTATGGCAGTTTAGTTTAGTCAACTTCTGATGGTGTACAGGTCGTTTCTGCCAGTGTTTGATCCTGAGACAGTATCTCTGGTCTCTCGGAAGGACACTAAAAATGAAACAAAACAGCATTCTCTATATATACCTAATCATCTACTCTAAAAAGGTATTAGTCAGCCAGGCTTGGTGGTACATGCCTGTAATCCTGGCACTCAGGGAGGCTGAAGCAGGAGGACTGCAACTTTGAGTCCAGCCTAAGCTACAGAGCAAGATACTGTTTCAAAAACAAGCAAACAAACGCCCAGAGAAGATATTATCTGTATCTATAATTTTGAAAGGATGACCTGATTAATTCATCTATTTTTCTTCATTAAAAAATACCTACGGGCTGGGGATTTAGCTCAGTGATTAGAGTGCTTGCCTCGCAGGCACAAGGGCCCGAGTTCGATTCCCAGCACCAAAAAAAAAAAACAAAACCCTGAAGCCACAGGGTTATGGATGTAGTTCGGTGGTAGAGTACTTGCCTAATATATATGAGGGCCTAGGTTCTATCGCCAGCACCATGAAAAAATAAAATAATACAAAAAATTATGTAAAGCCACAACCATGGGAGAAATTGAAAATTTTTTTCTAAGCTTCCCACTTCAAAAAGCATGAAGTCCAGACAGTTTGGAAACTGTCCATCCAAACCTGCTAAGACCAGATTGTAATGATGTTTCTGAATTTTTCTGGAGCATAAAAAAAGAACATCCTTTTTCTTCTCCTCCTCTTCCTCTTCTTCCTCCTCTTTCTTCTTCAAAGGAAACAACACCCATATAATATCTCCCAAAATTCGGGAGGGAAAAGAAACGCTTCTGGGTGTGTCACGCAGAGGTAATCCAGGGTGGAGCTAGTTACCTGTGTGACAGAAGAGCTGAAACCCCAACCGGACATTAGGGCCACCCAGACACTGGGAATCGTGAGAAACTGCCACCACAGGAGGGATAAATGGAAGACATGTGTCGCCGGAGACTGAAGGCAGAGGTCACCAGGAGGAAGCTGGAGCCAGAGAAAACATGCAGCCAGAGATGAAGGAACTCCCGGAAGGAGCTGAGGAAGACAGTTATTGTTTCCCGCCAGTCAGCCCTCTGATGGTGCCTGAGGCTCCCTTTGGGTTGATCTGCGGGAATCCAGCCGGCTGGGGTGCCCCCCGCCCCCAGCCCCGCCCCGGTTCCGAACCAAGCAGAGGAAGCTGGGGACTTGGATGAAGAACAAGGACATCACGCCTCCTTCTGCTGATGTGCCTCTACGTGGATGACAGGACAACCCTGGAACTCTGTTCAACCTTGACATCTAAAAAAGAGATGCGTGGGAGCTCCTGGGAGATGTGCATAGCACTTCCTGGAAAGCACTCATGCTAAAATATTGAACCTGAATTTGATCTTCACTAAAACCAACAAGTTCACAAAAATATGCAGGGAGAGAGAAATGTGCCAGAAACACTACAAGACACATTAACAAAGTCTAGAATATAGAAAACTCCGTAGGGTGATCAACCAGTTTCTTCAACGAATCAGTGGGGGAGACTTAAAACCAAAAGAAACTTAAAGGGTCCCTTAAACCAAATGCAACAGATTTTTGTTTGGATCCTGAGTCCAATAAATTACTGTGAAACGACAGTCACAGGTCAATCAAGGAAGCTGAGATATTAACTTGGGCATTTGATACCCCCAAGAGATTACTGTTTTTTAAGTGTCACGGAGATATCGCGATAATATTTTGTTTTGTTTCTTCCAAAAGAGTCCTTTAGAAGCATGTATCGAACATTTTCAGATGAAATGATTTGATATTTGGGATTTGCCTCAAAACAGTTCAGTGGAACCCTGAAGGATGAGTGGAGATAAAATCAGACACGAGTTGATAATCATAGAAATTAGGTGATAAGTACATGGAGGTACCCTTCCATATTCTCTCTGCTTTTGTGTATACAGTTTTCTGTAACAGAAAGTTTTAAATGTTTGAAAAAGAAAATAACAGATCAAACTAACTTTAAAAAATTTAGCTGTATGCAATATGTTTTTATGACCAGCACAATTAGATAAGTAAAGAAAATGGAAAATGCATATTTTAAAAAGGAGACCAGGGGCTGGGGATTTAGCTCAGTGGTTAGAGTGCTTGTCTAGCAAGCACAAGGCCCTGAGTTCAATCCTTGGCACACGCACACACACACACACACACACACACACACACACACACACACACAAAGGAGACCAAATTATACTTATTTGCAGATGATGAGTTTTTTACTTAGAAAATTCCCTTTAAAACACATTGATAACTACTAGAAACAGTGAGTTAATAAACTAGGTAGTTACAAAACTAGCACAGGAGGGCCGAGGATTTAGCTCAGTGGTTAGAGTGCTTGCCTTGCAAGCACACGGCCCAGAGTTCAATCCCCAGCACCACCCCCACCCAAAAAAAAAAAAAAAACCTAGCACAGGAAAACAAAAATACCTTTCCTATATACAAAATAATAACAAAATAGGAAGTATAATTGAAGATCCATCCATAAAAATTACAAGTAGTTTATAATAACTGGAAATAAATTTAGAAAGACAGATGTGGAATCTACACAAAGAAAATCTACAACTTTTCGTTATGTATACAATGTACCAATACATGCTCTTGGTAAAAAATTAAAAAAAATCTACAACTTTTGAGGGATACAAAAGAAGAACTGATGAAATGAAGCCCATTCCTTGCTCTTAGGTAGGATTCTTAATAGTATTATAAAATTATCAATTCTCCATTAATTAATCTATACGTTATATGCTATCCTAATTAAAATCCGAGCAAGAGTTGACAAATTATAAACTTAATTTGGAATAATAAACATACAAAAAACTAGGAAAATACTGAAATGGAAGAAATCTCAAGGGGAAATTTCTAATTAGGGCACTAGGCACCCTGAGAAAGCCTCTTGGTATAATACACTAAAAATCCTATGTGAAGTCTAAAAACTTATTTTTAAATCTACATTTGAGCAGGCAATAAATAAATGAAGCCTAAACAAACAAAAATAAAATAAAAAATAATAAATAATAAAAATAAACCAAGTCCAAAGATTATGAAAGGCACAATTCCAGAATGAAAACCTGTTTGCTAAAAGCCCCTGCTGGTCCCATGCAAGAAGGGAAACTGAATTAAGAACTCCCATAAATTTATTACCTTGAAAGAGAAAATTCTCAGTAAAAGGTGCATTCACAGAAAAAACACCAGCAACATCACGACGCCCAGCCCCATGGGGACGACTTGATGTCTTGGCCTTGGTCTGATGAGTGGAAAAAAGAAAAAAGTAATTTTTCCTAGAAAACCTCGAACCGCATGCAGAATATCAGGAGGTTGGGAGACAGAATCCATACTATCTGTGTAACTCACCACTTCATTCACAGAAAAAGCTAGAAATTAGTCTGAAATTAGCCTTCTGTCCCCTGGCAGAAACCAATGCAACATTTCTCTGGAGTAACGCATCTTAGACCCAGGTCTCGAAAGTCCCCGCTACTTGATAAAGAGCAAATGATTTTAAGTTCACCCTTAAAAACTCCTGAAATACACAAAGCAACAAAGTGCCAGGTATGGGAGGTGGCAGGAATAAAGAACTGTGGGATCGAACCTGCGAGCACAGTAGATGTTGGCACTACTGGATGCAGAAAATAAAATCGTTTTGTGTAGTATATTTGGGGGAGTAAGACACTATCAAAACTTAAGAGGCAGATTTTTTTTTTTTTTTTTTTGGTGCTGGGGATGGAACTCAGGGCCTTGTGCTTTCTAGATAAGCACTCTAACCACTGAGCTAAATTCCCAACCTAAAAGGCAGAATTTTAAAATCACAAAGAATATAAGAAAATAAAACCGAAATAATTGACCTAGGAGATTCAGTGAGTGGATTAAATGCAGATTAGGCACAGCCAAAGTGAAGGATAATGACCAGGAAGAGTGAGCTGAACAAATTACCAAGGCGAGGAGGGAGAAAAGACACGGAGAACATGAAGTAGAAGGATAGAGACACTAAGGCTAAAGCCTGTTTTTCCCCACAGTAACGGAAGGAGCTCATCAAGAGGAGGGTATTTGAAGAGATAGCATCAATTTTCAGAATTGATGAAGGATGTAAATAGTCAGATTCAGGAAGTCCAGTAAATTATGACCAGGAACAATAAGAAAAAATCCACACCTACATGCTTTGCAATAAAACCGAAGGACAATAAAGACAAGAGACCATTTCAAAAGCAGCTGCAGGTGTAAAGCAGACACCTACACGGCAATGAGGGACAGGTAACTTTTCATGGCAGCACGGGAGCCCAGAAGACGGTAGAATTTTTTTCAAATGTATGTCCAGATCCTCAGGGAACCAGGACTAGAGGTTCCATTTGACCCAGCTCTTCCACTTCTTGGTATCTTCCCAGAAGAATCAAAAGCATCATACCGCAGTGATACATGCACACCCATGTTTATAGCAGCACAGTTTGTAATAGCTAAATCGTGGAAACAGCCCATATCCCCATCAACCAAGGAATGGATAAAGAAAGTGTGGGTTTTTTTATACAATGGAGTACTATTCTGCCATAAAGAATGATGAGCTTGAGATATTTGGAGGTAAATGGATGCATCTTGAGACCCTACGTGAAATAAATTGGACACACATGTTTAAATACCACATTGTTTCTCTGGTGCGAGAAACCGAAATTGTAAATAAAGACTAAAATGTATTATATTGGGAAAGGGAAGAAATTGTTCAAATGGGAAAGGGAACAAGGGAGGGGGAAAGGAACAGAGGGACAAGAGAAATAAGAAATAGAAGGAAAAAAATGGAAACAAAGCTTTTCTGAATAAGGAGGGAGGAGGGGGTGAGGGGAGGGGAGGGGAACGGGGAAAAAAGCAGCAACAAGATATATCATGTACAGGGACAAATCCCCTATGATGAGTGTTATCACTGTGTACATCTAAAATGTACCATTAAAATAAAATTTAAAAATGTATATCCAGAGAAATTATCATTCAAGAATAGTTACAAAATAAAAACACTTAAAGCAAGTAAAAACCCAGAGAATTTATATTAACAGATTCTCACTCATTCTTTAGAAGTAAATAAATCTACTTTAAAAAAACAAAAATAAAAACAGGAAAATGATCCTGAAAAGGAAGTTTGGGATGTAGAGAGAAACAATAAGCAAAGAAAATGGTGAATATGTCAATATATCTAAATAAACATTTATTACATAAAATGATAAAAAATAATACCAAATTGGAGGATTGCTGAAGAACGAAAGAAAATACTGAACAGAAGAGGCATGTAAAAGAGGTGGGCTTACGAAAGATCTTAAGATACTTTAAGATCTTAGTATTGTTAGGGAGAAAAGTAAAGATATTGGTTAATTTCAGAATTTATTCAGCAAAATATGCTTGGTAATTTTTATGGTCCTAAGCAAATAATTTGGTATTTATCTTAAGCCTTTGGGTTTTGGCTTGTTTGTTACACACAACTAATAGGTAACCAGTACATTTGCCCTTCCAGGTATTAAAAATGCATTTTAGATCTACAGTCTTGAAACAGTTTGCAGGTATGTTAATAAGACACATTAAAAAAAGGAACAGATGAGAGTCTCAAAATCAACCCATAAAGGTCAAAAATTACTCAACGGGTGGTGCTGGGACTCTTTACTTTCCAGCGTTGCTAGGTGGTTGGTTTTTACAGTTAAAGCCTCTGTACGGAAAAGTCCAGTAGGAACAGAGCTCTTAAGGTTTGACTTTTGCCATTTACTGTTCATCGTGAATTAAAACTCTAAGAGAGAAGTATAAAGTTCTAGATGTGAGCGTCATCGGGCAGTAGGCGAGTATCAGGTTAGCGTCGTCTGGGTCTCCTGCGGGAAACAGGGTTCTCTGCTGGCTGCTTATCCAACACCAAACCTTCCTGCTGTGTCCCCAGGGGCAAGCGACACCCAGGGGAAGAAGAGTGTGTCCACTAGGGAAACAGTGAAATCAATGGGAGGCAATCAGAATAAGACAGCTACTCAAAAGACAAGACAATGGAGAAAAATAATAAAAGTATTTGTGAGGGAAAGAAGAGTGGAAGGATGTACACCTCAAGTTATTATCTCTCTGTGGTTGGTGCACAGTGAATTTTGTTTTCCTCTTATTCTGCATTTTCCAAATTTTCACACAAGTAGGAATTAGGCTTTTATAAGAAAAAAAATGCTTGGGGTGATTTGAATTAATATCAATTTACTCAAAATGCTTTTTATATTTTTGTGAATTTTGACTCTTTTTCAGGAATTATTGGCTGAGGTTCTTTGCCAGTGGGGTGTTAATTTTGCCCTTGTTGGCATACAACATATAATGGAGATAGTAACTACTTTGATTCTCAGTTTATTGCTTGTCTTTTGTCAGTAGGAGTTTTATTTATGGAGTTAAATTGCTTGAATCTAGTGAAATTTATCACTATGTTCCTTTAATACTGTCGATGCTTATTCCTAGTCTTGTATTCCTAGAAGCTTCCTCTTCTTTCCACGTAAGTACAGATGCTCTTTATTTGCATGCATATTTTTCTACTTTTCTGACTTTACTTTTCATTCTATAAATCCTATGGATGTTATATTGGTATTTGGTATAAAATACAAATTTTACTTGATTTTTAAAAACTATAAGTATTTAACCTTTCTTAGCTACAAAATCTTAATTTTGTTTGGGAAAATGTTGTGCCCACCTATTTTTAAAAGGTGTTTTTCCTGGGTCCCTTCTATTCGAGGGGGCTAGGTGACTCAGAGCTGGTCAACAAGATACCAGTGAATGGTCTACTCCTTCCTCCTTTCTTCCCTCCTTTCCCACTCCCTCCCCCCCCCCACTCTCTCTCATCCTTCTTCACATGCCCATAATGAAGGTGGGATAGCTCAAGGTTGGAGCAGCTGTTTTTCTAGCCTCAGGAAGCAGGACATGGAAGCACCATGCAGGAGGGAGGAAGAAGCAGCTCTGTTCCTACGTGTCTGGGGCCACAATAGAGGCAAGCAGCTCTGCATTGTCCTCACCTGTCCACCCCTGGCCAGCTTATTTCAAAAGAGAAACCACGCTGTGGCTAATCACCAATCACCAGGTTTCTGTTATATGCATCTACGTGCAATTTACCTTATATGTTGATGGACGTAGATGTTAGTGTCATGTATTATATGTAAGTTCTTATAATTGTGGTCTTGTTTCATAGCTATTTATCATGGTTCATTGAATGATCTGCCACATTCAGCAACAATGGCACTCCTTTCAAATGACCACAATAAGTCTGCTAGATGAGTCTAATGCCCCTTCATTATTTTTTTTTAAATAGGTATACTGAAAAATTTATTCTTCGTGTTGAATTTTATCAGGTTGGTCAAACCCATTTTATCTTTTGGATGGAACTGTATTAAACCTACAAACCAATTTGGGAAGCAATCACGTTTTGAAAGCATTTCATTTTCGAGTCCTTGAGTGTGGTCTACCTTCTGGTTCTTCTTAATCCACTACATCTCGGAACAGAGCTCTAGACATTCTTCACCTAGACTTCCTGTGCTGTTCTTTTTATGGTTATTGCTAAATGTTTTATGTGTTTATTGCAATTGTAAATAGAATCTACTTTCTATTACATCTTATAACTAGTTATTGCTGGCATGTGGAACAACTATTGATTTTCAAATATTTATCTTGCATTTGATCTCTATTTATCTTAGGAGGTTTTTGGTTGATACTTTCACGTATTCTAAGTCTATGATTGTACTGTCTGCAAATGAAGATGATCTCATTCCCTCCTTTCTAATGCTTAGACCTCTTGTCTCTCTATACGTGTTTCATCACATTGAACAGAACAACGTTAAATAAAACATAAAAGTGTTCAGGCTTGTTTTCCTCTTGATTTTAGAGTGAATACCTCTATTGTGTCCCCATACACATAATTCTGTGGTTCTTCTAATGTAAGTATTCTTTGTAATGCTAATGATTATCATCCTATTCCTGCTTTTTAAGGCGGTTTTAAAAATTAGTACTGAGTGTTGTTATAGTCTACGTCTTTTCTGTCTGCACCCATTGAGGTTATTGCTTGTGTTTATTGGTCATTCTATTATGCTATTGGGTATCTTACATATAAGCAATTTTTAAAATCCTGGGATTAAATCATAATTGATTATGAAGGATGGCTTTATGAATACTGTTGTGGTTTAGATCTGGAATGTTCTTGAAAATTCTCAAGCACTCAGAGCGGGGCTTTTGGAAGGTGACTAAATTATGGGGAATCTATGGCTAACTCGCTCTCAGAGGTGGGGCCTGATTGGAGGTGTGCCATTGCCAGCGTGGCCTGGAAGGGAATATCCCTTCCCTGGCACCTCCTCTGACTCTCTGCTTCCTGGCTGCCATGATGCGAGCAAGTTTTCCTTGCTATGACCCTCTGCCATGCTGTTCTGCCTTGGAGCCCGCTGGCCATGGCCTCTAACCATGAGCCAAAATAAATGTCTCCTTTAAATTGTAGATGTCAGGTATTGTGTCTCAGGGATGAGAAAGTGACCAAGACAAATACCACTGTTGATTTTAATTTATTAATATTCAAAGAATTTTTCCTAAGTTAGATTCATCTATAATTTCCTTTAAAATGTTTTTTTCTGCTATCTCTGTTAATTGTTTGGCTTTACCAACTCCATAAAATGAAATACATAAGGTAGATTTAGGTAGACTGAACTATGAACCCAAATCTCTACTCCTCTCAAGTAGAACTGGACAACCATACCCTGCCGTGTCTTCGTACAATGCAGAGTGTATCTTCTGCCTGCTTGAATTAGGCTCAGACATGTGACTTGCTTTGAGCAATGAGATGTAAGTGTATGTTTTAAGAGCAGAAGTTAAGAATGGAGTCATGCGGTGTGCTTGTCTTCCTGTGATTTTGCCATACCATGAGAAGAATACACCTCAACTAAACTACTGATCCAAATGATGAGAGACATATGGAGCACACCAGAACTCACCCGAAGCTTGGGTCCAAATCTGGCAAAACCAGACTTAGCCACAGTCTGGTTTTAGCCATGGCTAATCTCTTAACCATGAGATTAGCCACCACATCGGTGACCTAAAGGGATGAGAGCAAGAGTAGTGCTTGTTGTTTTAAACCATGCAGTTTGGAGGTGGTTATGCAGCATCATTATGACACTTGTTGACTGATGTACCAGATAACTTTCCACCTTTTCCCTGTGTCCTGGAATAATTTATTATTGCATAGGAATTGGTTTTTTGCTCACAAGTTTGAAGGAACTCACCAAGAAAACCAACTTTTAAATGTCTACCTTGCTTTTGGAGGAGGATTTTAAATTTGATTTTTTTCTTTGTTTTTCTTTCAAATCTTTTTAAATGAAATAAGGTGTTCCTCGAAATCCTTCCAGAGTCCTTTTCTTCTTCTTCCTTCCTCACAGATAAACACAGTTTGGACTGCCACGTATATTCTTTCTTCCAAGTTTCTAAATTTTTGTCATGTAAGATATGAATCTATAAACGTATAGAATGTTGTTTTACTTGTTTTAAAATTTTGCATAAATAGTGTCTTACTGTAGGTATCACCATATCATATACATGTTTTATATGTCTTGAATTTTTATTGTTTCCCTTTTCTTCTGAAATTACAACAACATTTCAATAAACCCCTTTGGATGTGTTTCCTTGCACAACCTGTCTCTTTAAGCAGTGGCTTTCAAGAGATTTTAGAACTGCAACTCATGACATTTTACATCACAGCATAATGCACATATGAGTACAATTTAAGCAAAACTTGCACAAAACAGTATTTTTCCTATTACATTCCTGAGTGATGCAACTTATTTTCCATTCTATTATTTTATTATTGATTTCAATTCCACAAATCTATTTCAAGACTTTTTAATAGTCATGACACACTCAGTTTAAAAAACAATCCAGTAATGTATGTGCCTAAATTTAGAAATGCTTAGTCATTGGATGTGAGCATCTTCAGCTTTATTACATGTTCTAAATTGCTTTCCAAAGTGATTATAACTGTTTTAGGCCTATCAGCACTGCACGAGTTTCTATTTTACCACATTCCCATGAGCACTATTATTAGACACTTAAATTTTTGTCAATCTGATGGCTATTTAAAATGTATTCTCATTATTGTTTTATTTATTTTTAATATTTCATTTCATTTTTGATTGACATGTATTAATTGTATATATTAATAGTATTATATGTGTTATTTCAACACATGAATACAATATATGCCAATCAAATTCAGTCTCCCTTTACCTACCCACTCCCTTCTCAGTCCTTAGTAATCAGTAGTTCTCAGTCCTCCCTTCGGTCCTTAGTAACCAGTAGTCTGCATTCAGGTGTTTTTTTGTTGTGTTTTGTTTATTAGCTTCCCCATAGGAAAGGTAGCATGTATTACTTGCCTCTTTTTGGTTTATTTCACATAACTTCCTCCAGTTTCATCCATTTTGTTCCAAATGGCAGGATTTCATTCTTCTTCATGACTGAAAAATATTACACAGTGTGTACTGGCTTTACAAAACATGTTTGCAAGATTTCTACTTCCAGAAGCAAAAGAAAAAAAAACTATCATCATGAAAACATGAACGTATAAAACTCACTGGTAAAGTAGACATATGAAAGAGAAGTAGAAAATAATCAATACTTATGACTACAACAAGCCACAAAACCACAAAGATAGAGAATAGAACAAACAGTAATCAAAACAAACAGAAGAAATTTAACAAAATAACTGGAGTAATTCCTTACATATCTAAAACAACCTTGAATGTAAGCATACTAAAAGTCCCAACTGAAACATACAGTCTGGTTGAATGGATTAAAAAACCAAGACTCAACAATATGCTGCCTATAAGAAACTCACTTCACCAGTAAACAAAGTGAAAGTAAAAGAATAGAAAATGTGTGAAAATGGAAACCGAAGAGGAGGTATAGCTATTTCTTGTATCAGACAACATAGGCTTAGATTGATGAACTGTAAGATGAACTGTAAAAGGAGACAAAGAAGGGAACTACATAATGGTAATGAGGGATTGATTTAACAAGAAGGTCTGACAACTGTAAATGTATGTACACCTTATACTGGAACACCCAATTTTATTAAACAAATATTTTTAGATCAAAAGGGAGAGATAGAATCCAGTATAATAATAGTGGGAGACCTCCATATCCCCATTTCATCATTATTGTTTTAATTCATATTTTCTGGCACTAGAGATGTTAAATATCTTTCCACAGTTTCATTTGTCTATTTATTTTTAGGTTAGTTGCCTTGTCTTTTCATGTTACTTTGTAGGCTTGGATATGTATTTTAAATATTAATTTTTTGGTATGTACTGTGACAAATATCTTCTCCCAGGATGTCCTATTCTTTTACTTTCTGGATAAACAGTTTCTCAATCAACATAATTCAGATTGCTTATTGTTTCATTTACTGTTTGCACTTTTATTCTTATTTAGGAGGACTTTCCTACCCTGTGTTCACAAATTAATTTTCTAATTTTTTCCAAACATTTTATTGTTTTACTTTTCACATTCACACTTTAAAATCATCTGTAATTTATAGTGTGAAATACAGATCTTTTACTTTCATGCGCATAACCAATTTTTCTAATCCTTTCTTTCCTAGAAGACTTGCAATCCCAACTGTATTATATACCACACTTCTTTGAATACAGGGCATTGATTTCTAGGGGCTTAATTTTGTTCCATCTGTCTATTTTGTACCCCATGCTATGTCATCTTCTTCACTTTAACATGATTTCCTTAATGATCAGTTAAATCTTGCTTTAGGGAATAGATTTTTAAAATGTTTTGCAGTTTATTCCATTATTAGTCCATTTAGGGTTTAAAAAGTGTATTTGAGTCAATATTAGTAATTTAAATTGTCCCAGAGAACTACCTGTTTTGAAATTTTTTTCACCAATAAGGGTGGAGCTCCACATGATAATCTCTAATGTTATTTTTAGAAAATCATTTCTTTAGCTGTTGTTTAATGTTTTTCATTTGTATCTTGATTTATTAGTACTCTGTCTTACATTTTATTTGATTTGTTGGAAATTTGCCTAATTTTGTTTTTATAAATAACTGTTAGTTTTTTTCCATGGAATTTTGTTTGTCTACAGCTTTCTGTTAACCTGTAGTTTTACCAATTGTGTTCACACGAAGAAGCTTAGAAATTTCAGTTTTTTAAATAGACTGACATTATTTTTCTGGCCTGATAGATGAGCAGTTTTTATAAATTTTCTGAGAAAATCTTAAATGCAGGTATAGTTTCTTTGTATCAACTTTATGAAATTAAATGTATCTGTTAACTTAGCCATTTTTATATAATTAAATGGCGAAGTCAACATATGACTCTTTACTTGACAAATGAAAAATGAGATAAACTTTCCCTCAACAATTATTTCTGTTCATTCCTTATGTTTCCAACCATTTTTGCTTTGTGTATATTTTGATATTATATCAGTAAGCACACAAACATTAATGCTGCATATGTACTCATTGTGGGCAGTGATTTTGATCAATATAAAATGAAGCAGTTTTATCACATTGTTTTTTCTTTGCATTTGCTTGATAAAATATTTGCCCATTATTTATTTTTCTAATGTTTCCTTCTAAGTAAGTAATAATATTTTAAAAAATTGAACGATTAAAAAATTAAAAGATGTCAAGTCTTCATATATATATGAAGATTTATGTTCCTAAATATATATCCCTATTTATATATTTAATAAGTCACAATAAATACATAGACAGGTTTTTTAAAAATTTGAAAGCCAGTTATAAACCTTACACTGAAAAGAATAGCCATCAACATCCTTAAAAATATATGTGATGAGGACACACTAACTCTACCATATATTCTGATAAGTTATTAAACTTCAGTGACTAAAATGCTGTGCTCATGGTACGAGAGTAGAACTACTGACAACTGGCTAAAAAGATGCCAGGAACTTATCCAGTAAGAAATGGGAATTTATCATTTGATAAAAGCAATATTTCTCATGAAAAGGAAACAGTAGGTTATTTAACAAATGGTTTGGCACAATGGGGCTGCCATATGGAAAAAAATTAAATTGAATCTTACCTTACTATCCTTACATCAAAGTCATTCCATACAGTACAAGCATTCAAGTGTAAAAAATTTAAAACCATAAAAGGTATTATTAACATGAAGGTTAGAAAATAATAATGTTGTCATTAAGGAAAGCTTTCTAAGTAAAGCAGAAAGCTGAAAAATTATTTTTTAGAAATCTGCTAAATTCAAATAAAGAAAAAACATTTAATGGAGGGAAAGAAAACCTTGGAGTGATGAGAGAACACACTAGGAAAAGTGTTTGCAACAGATAGATAAATAAGTGACTAATTTTGTAAAATATAAAAAATGCTTACATATAAACTTTTTAAAAACCCAGTGATTCACTAGGAAAACAAAGGGCAAAAGGCTAAAGAGGCAGCATGCTAAAAAGACAAATTCAAATGGCTCTTAAACAAAAGAGCTTAATCCTACTCAAAAGAACAAAAATGAAAACCTATGGCAAAAATACTCTATCATCTGTCAGATTGAGAGACATCAATACTTTGATAACACACAATGTTGACACGGTGTGAAAAGAAAAAACCTGCACAAATACGTAAAACTTCTAGGGGAGGTAATCAGGCAAAATCTTTCAAAGTTAAAGATGCACAAATCCTTTGATCTATCAATTTCACTTTTAGGAATTTATTCTATAGGGATACTAGCCAAATTTCAACTTAATTTTATTCAACAGTTGTTGGTTGAGCACCTATTATGTGCCAGGCACTGTAATAGGTACACAGGCTAGAAGGTTGCATGGAACACAGCCGCATTTTAAAATCACTTTGTAATCTTATGATATGAATTCAAGTTGAATTGAAGTATTTCACTCAGTCGATGAAAGCAGTGAGGTTCGGAGCACAATCCTGAACCAAGGTCTGCCTAACTGTTGAAACACTGGATTCAACATTTCCATATCAGCACCCCCCACCCACAAATGGATAGGAAATACCCCTGAAAGTCCTGGGGAAACAACCTAGATCGTCCCTTTGCAAGAAAGAGAACATTTCTTTCTTGTTTCTAAAAGGACGTGCAAATCTTGCATTCTATTTGATCTATCTGTTTAAGCACACACACGTATAAATGTTTAATGTAAGTGATAAGGTTAAAAACTACTTACAAGGCTGGGGTGTGACTCAGGTGGAGAACACTTGCTCAGCGTGTTTGAGGTCCTGGGTTTGCTCCACAGCACTGCAAAAATGGATAGATAGATACACAGATAGGCAAATAGATATTTCATTACCAATTAAGTTACAACCCCCTCAAAATCTTTGTGTGTAGCAGATTCATGAGCAGCAAAGTCCATGTTTGTCTGTGGCTCTTCCCTCTCCCCACGGCACCCCAAAAATATGCCAAAAGGGAGAAACACCTGCTAAACCAGTCGGTTACTTGACTCTATAGGTGCTGTCTTGAAAGTCTCAAGAGTTTTATCCTTGCTCCAGTGTGTGTGCCTGAGGTCCGTTAGGATGGCAGAGCACGGGCTGGGGGCTTGGTGTCTAGGCTTGCATCCATCTCACTGGAGAGTACTGGAGACAGCACACACCTGGGGTACAGCAAGGAGGTATCTGGAATCGCGCTGACTTTCGCACCATGTACGTTCAGCAGGTGAATCGGTGGGGGTTTCCAGCCCAACCCCATCCAATTTCCAAGCGTGTGTGGCACAACGTGTGCTGGTCTCTGAGGAGCTGCCCGATTGTCACAGGATGGGAAGGAGAGGTGGACAACCCTGTCCTGGCTGGTCCAGCACTGGGCATTGCCATGTAGTACCAGCATCCTCCCCACATCCCCAGGGACCGAGGGACTAAGGGGCAGCTCTGAGGATCCCACCCAGCACACCAGTAATGGGGACTGGGTGAGGGTTCTGCAGCTGCAAAGGAGAGGGGAAGGGACCAGGGAAGCGTGGAATACAAACACGCACAGGCATTATTGGGCTAAATGTTGGGGCAGGGCCTCTCTGCTGGACTTGGACGTGGTACACGCAGCCCTCAAGCCAGGCTGAGGTCTGGGCGTCTGGAGGTTTAGAAAGTGCAGTAGAAGGGTGGCAAAAATGCCCCCAGTCCTTGCTCCCTCCCTGTCTCCTGGCCAGGTGCCTTGCAGCTTGCCTCAGCAGGAAGGGGCTGCGACAGCCCACCCTTTGAAGCCATGATCTGCACAGAGAGCCCCTTGGAGCCTGGGCCCCAAGAGACCTGCAGACAGTGCACAATGGCAACTGGTAGCTGCCTTAGTCACTACAGTCTAGGGTGCTTTGTCACCTGGAAGAGCTACGGGGGGTTCCAGGGTGTCTCAGCTACCTTCCGCACACACTGCTGGAGGCTGGCTCAAGTCTGGAGTTGGAGATGGCTGGCGGGCAGGGTTAGCACAGAGCTGCCTTGTGACAAAGCCTGGCCCCCCGGCCCTGGGGCTGGTGTCAGGTGATAACTGGTCCAAATCTGGGTCCAGCCTGCCCTGGCAGCCAGAGGGAGTGTATATGTCTGAGCGTGTGGCTCTGGGCAAGTCCCATAAAATCTCTGAGCCTCAGCTTTCTCACTCATAGGTGGGGAGCACTAGTATTTCCTTCCCAGGATTGTTCTGGGAATTAAGTGAAAGGGTGCATTCGGTGGGCCAGGCATCTAGGGAGCCCTTGATAATCCATGAAGACACGGTCTCCCAAGAGACCCTCTGCTGACAGCCTGCCCCTGCCTGGCTTTGTGCAGGACACCGACTGTGACCTATGCTGTCCCCAGAGCTCCTCTGCTGGATCACACCAAAGGTGGCCATGATGCTTAATTTTATGTGTCCATTTGACCAAGCTACAGGTGGCCGTGACATTCTATCCAAGCTGCTGGGGGCTGGGTGCTCCCACCCGACTGCCTGAGCTGGGAGGTTTTTCCTGCCCTCCGACTTGGGCCGAAGCATTGGGTCTTCCTGGGTCTCTAGCCTACCAGCCTCCAGACTGGAACTCACGCCATCCACTCCCCTGGGTCTCCAGCTCACTGAGGGCAGGTCTTGGGGCTTCCTGTCCTCCATAATGGAGTACGCCAATTCCCTGTAAGAAGCCTCTTGGTACACGTACACACACACACACACACACACACACACACACACACACCCTGCTGGTTCTGTTTCTCTGGAGCACACTGGCTGTTGCAGTAGTCCCTCCATGGAACTGGGCTGGGTGTCATAGCCTCCCTCCCTGCCTGTCCCACCCCGGGGTACCCTGGGAAGCCACTCTAAGGCAGGTCTTTCATGGGGATCCTCACGCCACTTCTCAGGCTCAGCTGCTCGCATCACACATACCACCCCAACTCCAGTCCCAGGGCTCCTGACGCAGCCCTAGGGGTGCTGTCCCTTGGTCCCCACCCCTCACAGCCCTATTACCTGGTGTCACTCTCCCACCTTCTCTCAGGCTGGAGCTGGGGAGGGCAAGGCTGACTGAGGGGAGCCCCGCCCAAAACCCCAGCTGGCCAGAGGTGAGAGGGGCTATCTCTCCTTTGGGGCTTCCTGGCCAAGAGGCCAAGTGCTTGGCAGGGGATACTCAACCCACCACCTGTCCTGGTAGGTGCCCCAAGACCTTGTGCTTGTGTGTGTGCCTGTGCGTGTGCGTGTGCGTGCGTGTGTGTGTGTGCTGAGGGGTAGCTGCTAACCTTCCCTGCCCCCAGCCCAGCACCCCCTCCAGCTCTTTCCACCCGGGTACTAGATACTGCTGAGCTGCAGGCTGCCCTCATTAATATTTATGACAAGGAGAGGAAGTTGTATAAATCTTCCCTGATACTTAATTAAACCAAACTTCTTTTGATTTCCCCTCTTTCTGCCTCGCCAAGTGTGGCAGGCATGCCTATGATCTGTTCGTCATCTCCCGGTGGCCGGGTGCCGGAGAGAGTCCACTAACCCCACCCTGCATCCTGGCTACTCCGGCCATCAGCTGAGGCCTGGTGGGGAGCAGGTGACCCCTTCGCACCTCGGCAGGCTTCATGCATGTGGCTTTGGGCAGAGGCTCCCCGAAGCCCCCGGGGAACAGCAGAGACCAGGAAGACCCCGGCTGCACACCCTCCGCCCCCACAGATGGCCCTCTGGACTGGAAAGTTGAAGGCATTGAGAGTAGCTGGGAAGGAGCTGCGGCCTCCCATCCTCACCCAGGGGGATGCTGTGCGCCCCGAAGCCTCTGAGGAGTAGCTGAGTCCCGTGGAGAAGCTGAGGGGGCTGCGTTCACCGCCCCTCCCCGCTTACCACCCTGGCACGCCGGCGGGGGCCCCAGTGTGAGCCCAGTCGGAGCCGAGCTCTCCCGGGCTCCAGGAGCTGGTTAGCGGCCGGCTGACATATCTTTGATATGGAATCATATACAGGAAGCAGCTTGACCCCTGAAGGCCCCTCTTAGCGTGGGATTGACACCGAGCATTGACTTTGCTTCAGGCTTATCCACAAATCTCAGCCAATTTTATTAAAGAGCCGTGTGTGGTGTGGAACATGCCAGGAAGACAACTTTATTTATAGATCTTGATCGGCAGAGAGGAGCCCACGCTTGATTCCGTCGGCGCCCTGGCCGGCCTCCCTCCACCTCAGGTGGGAGGGGGTGATTGGCAGGTGTGGCTCCTCGCCACTCCCCCTCCCTGCCCTGCTGTGCCCAGGGACTCACAGACACAGTGCAGACAGACACACAGCATCAACCCAGGCCCCCCACACACACAACCCTGCAGACACATGCACACTATTATGGACTGTGCCCCCTCAAAATGCATATGTTGAAGCCTTAACCCACAACATGACTGTACTTAGAGTTAGGCCCTTTAAGAAGTAATTAAAGTTAAATAAGGGCATAAAAGTGGGGCCTTAGTGTCCTTGTAAGAAGAAGGCGTGGCTGTGTGTGGTGGTGCATGCCTGTAATCCCAGCACCCTGGGAGGCTGAGGCAGGAGCACCTTAGTGAGACTGTCTCAAAATAGAAAGGCTGGGGATGTAGCTCAGTGCAAAGACCTTTGGTTTAATCCTCAAAACCATGAAGAGGAGGAAGAATAAGAAGAGGAGAAGGAGGAGGAGGAGGAAGATGAAAAAGAAGACCCTAGAGAATGTGCCCTCTTCCCCTCCCCATTCTTCTCTCCTTCTCCCCTGGTGATCAGGAAGGAAATTTCAAGATGTTACCATATTTTGTTGTTCTGGGGTCTCTTTCTAGAGGTGTTTTCTAGGTTCTTCTTGTCTTGAACAAAGAATTAGACAAAATAAGTACAAAAGGTAGAGAAATTTTACATTATTAAAGGTAGGAAAAGAAATGTGCTCTGGAGAGTGAGTTTGGGCCAAGTAAAAGTAGGGGAAAATTGCACTTGACAGCTGAGTGGGACGCTGAGAAAGGCCACAGTAGAAGAGAGCTCAGTGGTAACTTTCCTCTTGTATCTCCCACTCCTCCGGCTGACGTCAGTTCTAGGCTGCCCTATCCAAAACATGCTCGAGTTCCTGAGAGATTCTCTGATCGGCTCCATGTGCAGGGCTTTAAGAACTGTTCTGCCAATGTGTCCTGGGACTTTGCAATGACCAGATCATGCCCACTTTCCCAGCCAGCCGGCCACACTCTAATCTCCTGCCTCAAAGGGAGGGTCCAAGGGGAAGGTGGCTATCTGCAAACCAGGACCAGGGCCTTGTCAACGCCTTGATCATGGGCTTCCAACCTCCAGAACTATAAGATCAGTGTCTGTCATCTAAGCCACCAAGTCTGGGATGTTTTAATCCAGCAGCCTGAGCTGACAATGGACACACTTGTACACAAACACACATACAACAGACACTTGTCTACTCACACATACATTGAAACACGGCCCCCATTTGCCTCTAGCCTTAGCCCCTAACCCAGGGATGGGTGGGGACCTAGGGAGGGATGGAGGGAGGGACAGGTGGGCATAGACAGAAAGGTGGCCCATATGCACATAAACCTGTAGATGTATGTGCAGACAGACAGGCACAACTTGCAGTCCTTACAAGAACATGTTCAGAGTTGTGTTACTAACAATAATGCCTGCACAACTGGCGCAACCCAAGTAAATACTGTGGCACCTACTGGGTGTTTACTATCAGCCAGCGTCTCACACATGGCATCTCGTTTTGGCCTTCGTGACCAAAAAGGATGGCCCTCCAGAGAGAGAACAGAGACATCAGCCACTGTGCCCAGTATGACACAGCGAAAGAGAGGTGAGGTGGCACGCAGCCCACCGTTTCCTCTCGCAGGCCCGGGCTACAGCAGGGGGCACAGGCTGGTACCCCGGAGGGCTCACCATGTATCCATCACGTGTGCCCAGCCGTGACGCCCAGGGGAGCAATTGTGTGCTCTGCCAAGCTGTTCTCCTAGAACCCACTTGAAAGGGTTATTGTTGACCCTGCATGAGCAGAGATCCAAACGCGTTAACTCAGCTCAGAAGGGCAGCGTCAAGAGGACCCATCAGCTGTGGCCATCAGGGTGGCTATCGGGAGGGGTCTTCAGGGCTCTGCCACACTCACTTTGGGCCGCCATGGGGCCATTACCCTGGATTAAATCCAGACGCGAGCAGGTGACCTGTCTGGAGGACTGTCAGACAGGGTTCCTCTGTGGCCGCGCCAAGGTCAGACTGAAACTGCTTCGGCTCCAGAAGCCTCCCTCTGTGGAGACAGAGGGCTCTGAGGGGACACGTGGCTTCCTGCCAAGTGTGCGCATTCAGGGAAGATGGACTTAACTGAAATCTCCGGCAGCTTGTGCAGAGCTCCGGGCATAAGACTCAATGAATCACTCACCGGCAGCTGCTACCCTGTGGAGTTTATGGTGGCGTGAGACTTGTCCCAGATGGCGTCACTCGGCCGAGCTGGGTGGGACCGGGGCAGAGGTTGGGTGGGGACGGGAGACACTGGGCTCAGTGGAACAGTGTCTCAGTCACTTTCTCATCCCCGGGACAAAATACCTGACACTCGCAACTTACAGAGGAGAGGTTCAGTTTGGCTCACGGACTTCAGAGGACTGTCTGTAGCCAGCAGCTCCAAGGCAGGAAGGGCATGTGCGAGGGCCGGGGCAGAGGGAAACTGCTCGCATCATGGTGGCTGTTATGGTTTGTGTCTAGATGTCCCCCCAAAGCCTCATGTGGTAAGAGATAGCTGGATCTAGAGTGTGTGATTACTAAATTGATCCATTGATCGGTTTGGCATCGTTCTGCTGGGATCAAGGATGTGAGACTGAGATTGGGGGTGGGAGTGTGGGCTGCCCTGGGGGCAGGTAGCCTAGATAATAGATACAGGAAGAAGCTTAACTAGCTGCTTGTTTGCATTGCTGATTTGCATACATTCCTTGCATTTTCCTCACTGTACTTTGCAGCCGGCCCACTCTGCTTCGGACCCAGCGGACTATAGACTGAAACCTCTGCAGACTGTGAGCTAATAAACTTTTCTTCCCCTAACTTTGGGTGTCGAGTATTCTGTCCCAACAACGAGAGAAAAGTAACTAAAACAGTGGCCAAGAAGCAGAGAGAAAAGGGAGGAGGCGGGGACCCTCCGAGTGACACTGCTGTGCCTCATCCCTCACCAGGTCCCATTCCCTAGCAGCATACTCTGCTGCCAAACTCATTAGTGGGAGAATCCACTGATGACTACAGAGCCCCGTGACCCAATCACCTACGCACATGAGAATTTGGGGGACATTTTAGATCTAAATCGTAACGGACAGGGACCGTGCAAGTGGCCTGCGAAGGCCAAGTTACGGGACTTTGGGGAACCTCAGACTCTTCACTTTAAGCCTGGAGGTGATGATGCTGAACCCGGGGGTTTGCCGAACATGTCAAAGCGGGTAACCATGTGGGAGAACCCAGGTAACTGCCTGGCACAGAGTGGCTGCCCAAGACTGTGGACTCCTGTTTCTCCCTCCCAAGAGAAGAGCACATAGAGGACCCTAGTAGCCTTCTGCTTGGCCCGGAAGCCTCAGGAGCCAAAGTAGGTGGTAAGCAAGGAGGGAGGGCCACAGGAGAGACCCAGATTGGGGCCAGGAGCCAGGCTCAGGCCCTGAGGATGAGAGAAGGGGTTGAGGAAGGGCAGAGAGACTAGGTCCCACCCAAGCAGGCCTTGCAGGGCACAGCAATGCTGGGCTTGGGGGGAAACTGAGGCAGGCACCCAGCAGAGAGAAGGAGTAGAGGAGAAAGGATCCAGGTGGAAGGTGGGCTGTGCAAGGGCTCAGCAGGGAGAGGGCTGGGCTGGGGCAGGGGTGCTACCTTCCTGGTGTGTGGGTAGGTGAGCCAGGGAGGGGCCAGGCTGCTGGGGGAGTGTCAGGAAGGGCCTGAGGCAAGCAGGGAGACAGGGTCCTCCTACCCCCACCAGCAAAGAGTGTTTCCAGCATGGCTGAGAAGGAGAAATTAAGATCACAGGCACGCAGAGTGACTGCTCACAGGTTTGGGGTTTTATTTGGTGATGAAAATGTTTGAAACATCAATAGTGGTGGTGGTTGCAAAACACAGCGAATGAACTAAATGCCACCGAATTGTTCACTTTTAAATGATAAATCTTACATTATGCAAATCTGTACCTCAGTTTAAGAAAAAGAGCAAGGGCGTGGGTGTGGAGCTCTGTGCACCTGCCTCGGAGCCCCAGCTCTGTCACCTACTGGCTGGGGACCTTGGAAAGGTTTTCACAACCTCTCTGAGTTTCACTGTCTTCATCTGTAAAATGGACTAATATTTGCACTTACTTGATTATTGTGGGTAAATTGGTAGGGTGGATTTGAAAGCATCTAAAACACAATGGGAGCCACACCAATTTGTAAAATGAGCCCAAGACTTTGTAGATGTGCCTCATGCTCTCTAGTGGTTCAAAGCACTAAAGGCAGGTTTCAACATTGCTTGGGACCAGTGTCTGGGTTCAAAGAGCTAGAAGCTCATAGGATAGACTTCTAGCAGCCAGTGAAGGGTAAAGCTCTGCGCAGAATCAAAAGGACGCGAGAGGAAAAAGTGGGTGGCAGAGAAATTGTTTCTATGGGTGACAGGGTCCCGGACGGGTTTCTGGTTTCTGCTGCCTGGCACAACGGTAGGTTTTAGGACACAGGTTGGAGGGGTTGGCCTGGTGCATTGCCCAAGTCCAGGTCCCACAGCCCTAAATGCACTATCTACATTAAACCCACTTTACCTTCCTTCCTTCTGGGTTCCTCTATGGCCTTTATTGACTGAGAAGGAAGCCACTTCCTGCAAGGCAGAGACTTTCTAGAACGGGCAGCCTGTTGTGAGTCCTCTCATTCCCAAATTAAGGCCTTCTTGAACTACAGGTTCATGTAGTATTCCTGGCTGCTGCTTGACTGGAACAGAGAAGGTCTTGAGGCAACAGAACCAAAGAGAACAGCAGGGGAGGGGCTGGTGCGCATTCTGGGGATAGTAGTTGCCCATGAACTATTTCCCTAATATCTACAGGGGTTTCAGAGCGCCCAGGAATATACTGTCCTTCTCACGACCCAGCAGCTTGCCTGGGGAGTTCCTCCTTGTCATAACATCTACTCTAAATGGTAAGACCCATCGGAATGAAAACATCAGAATGATTTCTGTTTGAAATCTGAGGAGAAAGTGGGGGCCAGGCCAACCCCTCCAACCTGTGTCCTGAAGCCTACTACTGTACCAGGAGGCAGAACCCAGCTTGTTCCCTGGTCAGAGGTCAAGACGCATGAATTGGAAGGAGAGGTGGCTTCAGGTTATCAAAAGGTTCCACACTGTGAAACGTGAACCCTGTATGGGACGCACACATTTTTAGGGAAATTTTGCCATTTTTAGGGAAATTTTGCCATTGGAAGCAAATTTTGAAAACATTTGTTTTGTTCTTGCAAAAAAACTCAGGAACACATGAACATTACAAAAACAGAAGATAATAAGACTGAAGACTGAGTTGAAAAGGAATCTAGCATGAGCTTAGCAGGTATAAAAGTAGAATAGCATCAGATCTGGAAATATTGTAAAATGAAATAAAATAAAATCACATAATTAAAATCAGACTAAGAACAGAAATGAAAAAAATCAACCCTGTAGTAAACTGCATTTACACTGTAGAAGAAAACTTGAGCAGCTCTTCTGAAAAACTAGGAAAAGGAAACAGGTTTTTTCATTTAAAGATCGAAACAAACGACAAAGCAGAGACTCAATTAACTGATAATCAATAATGAATTCACAGGTCTTGCTGAACTGATACTCTTGAAAAAGAAGAAAATGGGCCAGAAGTACTAATTAAAGATATTTGGGAAGAAAAACTTTAAAAAATAAGAAATAATAAGCTCACAGATTAAAATATTCAAATTAGTTATTAGCAATAGCTGCATATACAGGTGAATGAATTCCGTTAGTTTTTTTATTGTAAGAATAAAATCCCATAAGGATATATGTGGGCAGGTTAAAAGAAGTTGTCTCTGAAAAACCAAAATTAGCCTTGCTCAGGCTTGTCCAATACAGTGAATGCAGGGTAACAAAGCAAAATCTATAGAGCTATGAAGAAAAGATTTTGTGTCATAAGAATTTTATGCTTGTCTTGTCTAGCTCAAAAACAGCTGAAATATTTTCACAGATAAGAAAAGGCCTGGGATGTCTACACCTCTGGGCTCATCCTGAAAGATACTCTTAGACATTTTCCAGCTCAGTTCTTCCCAAACTTTTTCACGTGAGATCACAAAAATAAAGAGATGATATATCAGACAGTGGTTAGAAAAGTCTTCTCTCACCGGGATGTAGGCCAGTGAGATTCGAGCTTTGGGGACAGCATTCTAGATACAAGGACAGAGTGGGTTGGAGGAAGCACAGTAGACAGGATGATCTCCAAAGAAACAGACATCATGAGAGGGAAGGTAGGGGAAGAGTGTGCTGTCCTGGAAGCCAAGCAAAGCACACGTGTTTCCAGGAGGAGGAACAACTGGAGAAGGCTACTGAGAGGTCGAGGCAAACAAGGGCCAGGAAGCGAACCCCACCCAGAGTTAGCAACATGCAGGTCACTAGTGGCTTAGATGTGAGTGGTTTCCAAGGAAAGGTGGGTTGCAGGAACAGAAGAGTGAAAAGTGGAAAAAATGGGTATGACTAATGCTTTTAAGAGTTTTGCTGCAAAGGAGACTTGAGAAATAGGGTAGTAGCTGCCATGACAGGAACAAGCATGGGCTGCCATCCGGGAGAGCACAGGAGGAAGCCAGCCCTCTCAGCTGAGGACATCCAGGCCAGCCTACAGCCAGCAGACCGGAAACTCGGGGAGGAGCCCCGCCCAGATTGCTAGCACTTCACTGCTACCTCTGCAGTGAACTGAGGAGCAGAGATGCTAGAGTGAGCTCAGCAGCCCTGAAAATTCATAAATCAAGTAAGTGCTTATCGTTGTAAGTTGTATTGATTTTCTATTACGAAGGGCCAAACAACCACAAACTTAGTGGCTTAAAACAACACCCATATATTAGCTCACAGTTCTGTAGGGTGGAGGGCTGGGTGGGCTCTGTGGGTTTCTCTGCTGAGAGACATCTCATCAGTGCTTATCCTCACTGCTGGGCTGCGTGGTGTACTGCTCTAACATTTCCCTTCTTATGCACCTTGGAGTCCACAGATGCTAGCTTTTTTGTTCACTTAGATTTTTATGTCACGATCACCGCTCAGAAGAACTGTGAGACCTCTCAAATACCCCTTTTCACATGTCAGGAGTTCTGCCTGCCGATTCTGCTCTGAAGCTCGTCCCTTTGACTCTCTTGTTTCCTGGGCCCTGACACATCCTCTTTCCATCTCCATCCCTCATTTCCATGGATTCTACCCTTCAGTGACTCCTTGAAAATGGTGAATGGCAGGAACATTTGGGGGCACTTTTAAAAATACGTTTTAGTCCTCTCTCCCAACTGGTTAGTATTTTCGTTGCATGTCAAATTCCAGTTTAAAAATGTGTTTGTTTTTAGAGCTGTGATGACATTTGCTCCAATGTCTTTTGGTGTCCACCATTACTGTTGAGAATACTGACGCTATTCTTTCCATGTGGTCTGTGCCTTTCTCTCTAGGGAAGCTTTTGGAGTTGACTTTTAGGGATAAATGCTCTGAAATTTCATGATGTAGGACCCTGTAGTGGGTTTTTTCATTCTCTGCTCTGGATCTTCAGTAGACCTTTTATTCTCAGAATGCATGTCTTTAAATCCCAGGAACTTGTCTTCTATTGTTTCTTCCATGACTTTTCTCCCTTCTGTTTTCTCTAATCTCCTCTTTTTAGAATTTCTATTAGTATGATGTTGGGTTTTCTCAACTGATCCTTTAATTTTTATAGTTTTTTCTTTCTGTTTTCCATTTCTGCTCTCTTGGGAAGAGGATCAATTGAGTGGAAATTTTATTAAATTTTTATCTTTTTTTTTTTTTGGCTTTTTGAGACAGGGTCTCACTATATAGTCCAGGCTGGCCTTGAATTCACTATGTAGCCTACGCTGGCTTTTTCAAACTTGCAGTGTTCCTCCTGCCTCAGCCTACCAAGCACTGAGATTACAGGCATGCATCACCCTGCCCAGTTTAATTTTATCTTTGAGTTCTTCTTTTTAATTTCAAAACTTCTGTTACCATGTTTTAAATTCCAACAGGAAGCAGAGCTCTTTTCTACTTTTTTTTTTTTTGTAACATATAGTTCTCTCATCCCTCCGAGGATTGTAATTAAATTTTCTTCTGTTGTCTCATTGCCTATTTCCTCTGTTCCTCTCTGTTCTCTCTGTTGATTTGGGCTTCTGTTTCACATAGACTCTCTTATCTTTTGGTAACCACCCCGAAATGATTCTTCTTTTTTTTTTTTCCCCGTACTGGGGATTGAACCCAGGGCCTCTGCACTGAGTTATATCCCCAGTCCTTTTTTGATTTTTTAACAGAGTCTCACTAAACTGCTAACTATACCCAATCTGGGCTCAAACTTCTGATTCTCCTGCCTCAGCCTCCCAACATGCTTAGATTATAGGGATACACCAACTACCCCCAGTTTAGAGTGGGACTTTAAAAAGTGGTTTCAAAGCCCTATGTGCATGGGTGGAACTTATCAACTGGTAGAGCTCAGACAGTAACTGGGTGGGGATGTGGCCATTCTACTGGGGACTCCTAAAAGTTAGTAGCCATGTGTGTTTTCCTTAAGACCTTATATTTCTCAGAACAAAAACCCAAATACCAAAAATCCTCCAGTGTCCTGGCTGTCAGAGCTTTGGGAAGAAAGAAGCAAAGGGGCAAGGGGGTAGGGATTCCCCATTCAGCATGCTGGTTTACTCTCTGTCTGCAGCATGGGCCTTTCACCTTCCTTGGGGTCAGGGCCCCTGGTCTGAGCCTTTCTGGTTTGTTACAGAATATACACCTAGGCTGTGGCCAGCCAAAGGAAGGACAGTCACTGTGTGGGCTGGTAAGATAGGCTAAGGTGTGTGGGGGGGTGACATTAGCTGTCAGTCACTGGGATAAAACACACAACCCAAAAGAGGAATGGTTTATTTTGGGTCACGTTTCTACAGACTTTTCCCCGTTGGCAGAAACATCAGGACAAAAGGGCACAGTAGAGGAAAGCTGCTCACCGGATGGAGGCTAGAGGCAAACAGCAGAGGGCCAGCCCAGAGAGGAGGGGCTGGAAGCAGGGCATGACCTTTGAAGGCTCCAGCGACTGCCTCCTCCAGCCAGGACCCACTTTCTGACAGCACACGCAGCCACGAACTCATCACCTGACAATTCACTGATGAGGTTAGCACCCCACAATCTAACATCTTCCAAAAGCCCCACCTGTGAACAGATCGGCCCTTGAGGGAAGAATTTTGAACTAAATCACCCCAAAGGGATGGGAGGTCTAATGGCTCATTCTATAACCCTTTAACTAAATCCATCAGTGCATAAACATCCTTCTATTTTTCTCATGAAAACAAAAATTTCACTTCACACCCTCTCTCAACTTTAGATCTCACGTCTCCCTTTTATTGGCAGCAAAACTTACTGAAAGAATCGTCTCCTGTCCAGTAGGGCAGCCACTAGCTCTGTGTGAGATGTATCACAAAGTAAAATGACACCAGATTTCAAAGACTGGGGACAGGAAAGAATACAGAATATCTCACTAATAATTTTATATGGATTGCATTTGAAGTGATAATGTTCTGTACACATTGGCTTAAATAAAATATATTAAAATTAATCTCTGCCCTCTCTCCCTCTCTCTCTCCTTCTCTCTCTCTGCCTCTCTCCCTCCCTTCCTCCCTCTCTTCCCTTCTTTCTTTCTTTCTGTACTAAGGATTGAAACCAGGGCCTTTGCCCTACATTCCCAGCCTTATCTTTTATTTTTAATTTTTATGTTGAGACGGGGTCTTGCTAAGTCATTAAGTTGCTCAGCCTGGACTTGGCAATCCTCCTGTCTCAGTCTCCCAGAGTGCTGGGAAAATAAGTGCGACAATCATGTCTGGCTCTTCTTTATTTTTTAAATATGGCTACTAGAAGCACGGCATGACTGCTCATACCTGTAATCCCAGCACTCTGGGAAGCTAAGGCAAGAGGATCACAAGTTGGAGCCCAGCTTGGGCAATTGAGCAACTTAGTGGGATCCTGTGTCAAGATAAAAAGGGCTGGTGATTCGACTCAGTGCCAAGGTCCTGGGCTCAATCCCCAGGACCGCATGAACAAACAAACAAATGAAAATGTGGCTACTATAAAGTTTAAAATTACATATGCAGCTCACAGTCCATTTATATCATCTCCCCACAGCCTTCTCCTCACTCTCTGTGCCAGCTATACTGGCTTCCTTGCTGTTCCTGGGGTACTTAGGACCCGTTCCGGCCTCAGGGCCTTTGCACTTGCTAGCCTCTCTGATGGAAATGATCTTTGCCCAGCTTTCTGAATGATTCACCCTCTTTCTTCCTGCAGGCCCTTACTCAACCATAACCTCTCTGGATACCTTTCCTGGCCACTTCTCTAACACTCCGCCTCTCCCTCCCCACAGAACATGCCTTGTCCTTCACTGTGCTCCAGCGCTCTCAGCACTATCTAATCCTCTACATTTCTTTGACTCCTGGTTTGTCTCTCTCAGTGGGATGCAGCTACATAGAAGCAGAAATCTTGAGGGGCCCAGGCACTCAATGTCCACTGAACGAGTCTCCCGCTTCAGCCTCCCACCCTAACCCCACCTTCTTTGAGAGCTGGTGGTCCAGTTCCTGCATCTTTCTGGGGTGTTGTGTGTTGGGGAGCTCATCGTGAGCACCCCTCTGCTGGCCCACAATGCTCATCTTTTTCAGCTTTTTAAACTTCTCGTCCCGTTTCCCCAAAACATACTGAAATCACTCATATTCATTTTGTCCTTGTAAATTTACGTCGTATTTATTTCTTTCCTTCCAGCAGAGTTTCAAGAGGAAGCAGAAATTAAAACTTTTTTTTAACCTACTATCTTCAGCTACAAGTTCCAGCATATTATTTTGGGAACACATTTTTTGCCCCTCACTGTATAGGTATAGGGTGAGTGGTGCCTCTGTGTGTGCACACGGGTGTGTGCATTCACACACATGTGTGAATGTGTGCACGTGTGAATGCCCATTGTAATCGGCTGTATGAGATTCTGCCAAGCTGACAGATCATAACTTACTACACCAATTCCCAACCCAGAACTATTAAAGTTGTTTCTAATTTTTTGTTATGATAAAATAGTATGATTCACGTTGTTATAAAATATCCTCTTCTCTCTGTGTGATTATTTAAATCTAAAGAGTGGGTTTTCAGAGGCCAAAAGGCATGTATATTCAAGCTTTCTGATACACATTACTAAATTACCCCTCAAAAAAGTATTCCAATTTACACTTCTCCCAGCAATGATTGTTTGGGAGAGCTGTTTCTACATGCGTACACCAGCAGTGGGTATTATCATTATTTTAAATCTTTAACAATGTGATAGGTGAAAATTTATGTCTGACTGTTATTATAATTTGTATTTTCCTTAATTACTAGTGAGGTTGAATGTCTTTTCATATTTATTAGCCTTTTATATTTCTTCATCTGTCCATGACACTGTAAAAGATAAAAGCAGGTTACAAAACATTATGTATAATATGATCCTAAGTTTGTTTAAAAAAAAAAAAACCAAGACTGGCAGGAAATAAGACAAATATGAACTATGGTAATGTCTGGGCACTGCTATAATGAATGGGTTTTCTTTTTCGAAATTATGTATTTTTCAAATTATATACAATGAACATGTATTATTTTTGTAGCCCAAAACAATGTGATTCTTAAAAGTAACAATTATAATAATCATATTAAAATAGCCCAAAGTTTTTTTTAGAATAGATTCAAGTAGCCGAAGTAGCACACAGAGTCATGAAAATCACAGCCGAACAAAAACCCCAAGGACGTCAGAGACTGGCTTCCCAGCTACTGTAGAAAACTCACGTGTGATATATTCTGCCTCCAGAAAGGGCAAAGGTGGGCTACCGGGGGCAGGGCAGAGGGTGAGATGTGGCTGGAGGTGCCAGGCGCTCACAGGCATCAGTGGGTAATTACATCTCCTTTTAACGCATGCAAATTGTATCAGTATTATTTATATATTCAAAGCCACGGATGACTAATATATGCATTTATGCAGAGGTAATTGCCTTAGCCAGGTTCTTCCTGGGACTTTTATTGTCTCCCCAGATACTGAATATTCAACTTCCCTCTCTGACCAGAGCTGGAGGCGCAGCAATACTGTCTGCAGCCCCCACCTCCTCCAGGGAAGGAGGCCCCGGTTTGGGTGGGGCTGTGGATGGGTGTCACAGCACGCACACTATGGATGAGGAGGTTGGTGCTCAGGACCCAGCCTTGGTGCCGAATCCCTCAGCCTGTGCGAGGAAAACACTTGGCTTCCCTCCTTGGTGTGCAGACTGTCAGTCCTGCTCGGGCCTCAGTGAAACCTGGATGGTCACCTGTCCTCTCAACCTGTGCCACCTCGAGGACCACTGACAGCCTTATTTCAGAACCTCCTACCTTGAGCTGTGTTCTTTATAAACCACAGCCGCCGCTCTCAGTTGGGGTGTGGCTGTGACTGTGGTGGGCGCTTCTGGTCTTTGTCAGGCAACCTGGGTAAATGCCCTCCAAGCCTGTACAACCTCCTTCATTTGGCGTTGGGTGTCCCTAACGCTGGATGTCCACTGTGAGGGCACAAAAGGGACCAAGGAGGCATCTTTCTAGATGTCTTCAACAAAGAGGTGGGAAACAAAGTTGGATTGCAGCGGTGAAGGGGACAGCAGAGAAGGGGGCTGCTCTAGACAGTGCAGCTGTGAGCAAGGAGTGGCCCCGTGGCACCTTTCCTGTGCATCTTCCCAGCATCTCGGGGGACACTTTGGGGAAATGCTCTCTGCTGCCCTCCCTAGCCTGCCTCCAACCAGGCCGTGAGCCCACCAGGGTATCATAGATCCACCACGTCCTCTCTGGTCCCTCTCTTACCAGGTCTGCACTCTGTCATCCCATTGAGGCAGCCCTGTCACCGTCACCTGTGACCTCCATGTTACCCAGTCCGATGGCCTGCTCTTAAAGCCACTCACCAGCAACTGGCATGGTCGCCATCTCCCTTCTGCTCAAAACGCGCCTTTCCCTTGGCACCCGAGACCTTTTCGCTCCTCCTCTGGCCTCCCTAGTCACTTCTCCGTGGCCTCCTTTGCTGGGTCCTCCTCTTCCCACCCTGAAACATTTGCATGCTCAGGGCTCAGGCAACAGCTCATCTAGCTACGGTCACCGCCCAGGTGACCCTTTGCTGTCACACAGCTTTACACGCTGTCATATGGCTGATCCCCAGCCTCCCCTCCAGCACCCGCTTCTCCAGCCTCCTGGGTACAAGTGTACAGCTGCAGCTCCACGTGTCTGTCTTCATCTGTTTTCTGTGACCCCCACAGCCTGGGCTGGGGGGCAGTTTAAAAACATAGAGCATGTACTAGAGGCTGGGATGTCCAAGAGCAAGGCGCTGGCATCAGCAAGGGCCTTGGCACTGTGTCACAACATGGCAGAGGGCAAAAGAAGAGAGGGGGACAGGGAGAAAACTGGCTGAACCCGTCTGTCTCATCAGGAATGCAATCCCAGGGTAACTAACCCTCTCCTGGAATAACAGCATCAATCCACTTTTGGGGGTGGTAGCCTTGTGACCTACTGACCTCTGAAGGTCTTACCTCTGCATACTGTTACAATGGCAATTCAATTTCGGTGTGACTTTTGGAGGGGACAGTCAAACCACAACAGGTGCCCCACACCCGTCGTGTCCACACCACATTCCTGAGTGTTCTCCCTCCACCCGCTCCCCCATGGCCTCTCTGTACTGGTCAGGGACACCGCTCCAGCCAGACCTGTGGAGACATTCATAATGCCTCCCTTTCTCTCTCAGCCCACAGGAAACTGGTCAGCAACGCTCTCAGCACAGAGCCCGGCTCAGACCACCTCCGGCCACCTCCACTGCCCGCCGCCCTGATGTGAGTCACATCATAGTCATGGATGCCCACTGCAGCCTCCTGACTGGTTTCCCGGCCCCCGTCAGGGCTCCTGCCAAGCAGCTCTCCATGAGGCAGACACAGGCACCCTTTCACAGTGCAGGGACAGAGGCGACTTCTCAGCTCCCAGGCCTCCTCCAGAGCTGCGCCCCTCACTTCAAGCAAACCCCTGCACCGCGATCTGCTCCCTACAGCCTCCTCTGCCCACGATGCCGACTTCCTCTCTCCAGCCCTCTCCCTGCTCACATTGTCCAGCAACGCCAGCTGTCACTACTTGGGGCTGGCCCCAGGCCCTGCCTGGGGTTGTAGGTGGCAGCTGTTGTAGTTCAATCATCCTAAATGTCATCTGGGGTGACGTGGAGACCCACCTGCCAGCACCGCGTCAGGAGATGCCTGGGCAAGGCCAGCTGCTAGGCCAGGTCATGATTCCATCGGGTCGGCTTCCGCTCCGTGGTGCACAGGGCACGGGGATAGCCACAGGGGACACTGCAGATGGCAAAGAGGTTGTCATTAGCCAGACCGCAGCAGGGTCCAGGCCCTGGCTGGGGAGAAATGATCGGGAGCGGGGGTGGTGCCTTACGGGAAAGGGGACATTTTAAAATTATAAAAAATTGCAAAATACGATGGATAGTATGATGAACCCTCTGTACCCTCCCCCGATTTCTGTCATGATCAGCTCATGACCAATCTCGTTTCTCTATATTCCCACTCACCCTCCCTCGACTATTTTGAAATAAATCCCAGACATTGTATGTAACATTTCAACTGCAAATACCTTAGTGATACATGAGGTTTTAAGGTTATCCAGAGCTGCTTCCACAGGCCAGGCAAGGACCCCAGGACAGGCCGGGCTCTCTCACTCCAGGCTCTGACTTGGGCTTCCAAGGCAGCACCGTATCGGGTGGGACACTGGTCCCTAGGATATGATGTTGGTAGAAAGGGTGGTTGAAGATGGCCCCTGGAGGGCTTCCCAGAGCTGGAGCTTGGGTCATACTGGCAGGGTTGGGCACAGAAGTTGGGTCAGGGGGACAAGTCATCTCCTGAGACTCTTTGCAAAATGACTTATAGAAGAACATGGATCTCATTCAAAATCCCACTGGAGCTTCCAGTAGTAATAATTGGTATGGAGAAGCAAGGGATCTAAAATAAACAAATTGAGCTTAAAAAATGAACATGGAGGATTTATTTTACCTGATTTTAAAACTTTCCATTAAGGTACAGTAATCAAGATAGTACAATCTGCCATAAGGGTGAACAAACAGGTAAACTGAATAAAATATAAGGGGTGATCAAAATATATGGTGAACATTTAAAAAAATATAGTAAAAAACACATTGTGATGAATTTTCCTCAAAATATTTTCCCCTGCTTCAAACACACTTACTCCATTGCCGCTTTCTGAAGCAGCTCTGGAAGTCCTCTTTCATGAGTGTCTTTACGAGGTATAATAAAAAATATGGCGAATGTTGTAGCCAACTACCGTCCCAGAGAAAGAGGTTGACACAAACATTACAGCATGCCCTCACCACTTTATTCATCTGCTCTGGCACCATGCGGCTTCTGGCACAGTCAAAATGACCATGACAGGCAAATGTTTTTAATCAATTCAGGACATAAAGGCAGCCATGACAGCACCGCTAAAGACAGAAAGTGGCAAGAACCGTGGGATAAACTGTATTTGAAGTAGGTAAGGAAATATCTTGGGGGGGGGTTGATGGCAATATGTCTTTACTGGTAACACATTTTAAAAATTTAAACACTTGCACCTTGTAGAATGCAGGAATAGATCCAACCCTATGGAGCCCATTAATTTTATTTTTTTTAACCAGGGCAGCAGGCTATTCAGTACAATAAGAAAAGTCTTTTTAGCAAATAGTGATGGAATAACTGGCTAAGGGTATGGGGAAACAAAAAACAAGCCCAAAAAACCTCCATTCCTATCTTATACCTCACATAAAGGTTAATTTAAAGTGGATCACAAAATGGCAATTCAATTTCTGTGTGAATTTTGGAGGGGACAGTTAAACCACAGCAGGTGCCCCACACCCATCATGTCCACACCACATTCCTGAGTGTGAAGTATAAAGCTGCTGAAGAAAGCATGGGGGAAATACATTCATAAAATGTAAAGTAGCTAAAGATACAGAGTTCACAAAAAGCAAGAGCAAGAAAAGGTTGGTAAGCTGGTCTTTATCAAAGTTAAAAACCACTTATCAAAAGATTCTTATGAAACTACATGGGAAAGCCAAAATTCTTGAGAAAATATTCACAATATACATATCTAATAGAGGACTTGTATTCTTAACATATAAATATACTTACAAGTAACAAAAAAAAAAAAAGACAACCCAAAAAGAATATACACCTCACAAAAGAAAATACAGAAATGGCCAATAATCACACAAAAAAGATAATTGATAGCATTCAATATAAGAGAAGCTCAAATTAAAATCACAAATACAATGGCTAAAATTAAAAAGACTGACAATTTCAAGCGTTGACAAGAATATGGAGCAACCAGAAAACTAATGTTGCAGGTGAAAATGTAAATACAAGCTTTCGGGAAACAGTCTAATAATTACTTAAAAAGGTAAAACTAGGGGCCAAGTTGTAGCTCAGTAGTTTAATCCCTAGCACCCCCTCCCCGAAAAAGGCACACGTCCACTTGTCATTTGACCCAGTAAGTTATTTCCTGAGCACTGATGGAAGGGAAGTAAAAACCAAAAAGGCTGTATACAGACGTCAACAGAAGCTGCTATTATTCACTATAGCCACGTAACTGGAAACCCTCTAGGGGACTGCGTACAAGTGAATAGGTCCAGAAACTAGCTTAGTCCTACAGGGGAAGATCCGAGTTCACTGATACAAAGATTAAGAACAAGCAAAACCTATTTATGGCAAAAGAAATCAGATCGGTGGCCGCTTCTAACTGCAAAAGTGCAAAGAAGGAATTTTATGTAGGTAATGAGGTTCTATAGTACATCAATTTTATCTGTCCCCCCCAAAAGCTGAAAAACTTTCAGAGGATTCACTCCTACCTCTCCTTATAGAAGGTTCCCTGCGTCTCTGAGCAGGCCAAGGACCGACCTAAGGTCACACAGCAAGCTGGAGCAAGCTGGGGCAGGAATAACTCAGTCTCCTGATTTCTAATCTGACCGCAGGTCGGCTCTACCTCCTGCTCGCCTTGCCCCCGAACCAGGCAAGAAGGAGGGAAGGGTGACAGAAGGCAGCGATGCAGCAGAGGGACCCCCAGGCCCAGCTGGCCGCAGAGCTGAGGTGAGGCCTCTGCGCTGGATTTGAGCAGCCTGGCACCAGGGATTGGAAGGCAGAGGAGGGTCAGGGGAGGGGTGGGGGAGGAGGCCGGCAGCCCACTTGCCACGGGGGCGGGGAGTGCGCCTGCGCAGTGCCGCCAGGTGTGCAGGGGGAGCAGGCGGTGGGGGAGGGGCAGCGCGTGCAGGTGAGGGGCGAACCGAGCCTCCGCGGACCAGCTCGCCCCTAAATCACGCCACCGCATGAATAATAAATAAGGACCGCTCGGATCCTTAATAGTAGTCGCATGTCTTATTAAACTAATATTTCACAAACTTTATTCTCCCTGTGGTTGGAGGTCGGGAACAAAGCCTAACTCCCCTCCCTGGCTGGCTGTGTACGGCCTGCCGGAGGATATGGGGGGACCTGGTTGCGTCGCTGGGTGGCAGGAGCTTGGCTGCTTGGGTGTCAGGCCCCACGCGGGGGACACGGGGATGAGTCGGGAGAGAGAGACCCCTAATCACAGCATTGTCCTTGGCGGTGACCAGGCTGAGTGAGAGCAGGAACACGCTGTGAAGCCTGTCTCTGCCCCCCGCCAGGAGGCCTTGAGAGGACAAAGGACAAGCCTGTGAGATGATCTCCAGGATCAGGATCCAGAGGCCAGAGGGGCCCCTACGAAGCTCCATCTCAGGAGCAGGAGGTCCGGGGACCTGGGGCCGAAGCCCAGATCAGACCTGGTGCCGCACTTCTCAGCAGAGGACTTGTTCTTAAATCTGGGGACCAAACCCGGGCCCTGTCCTCATCTGTAGAAGCAGAACCACAGTCCCCACCAAGCGGGGTCTTAACGGAAAACGTGCAACAAGGGCACCTGGGGTGTCTTATCAACATCTGCTCTCACGCCCCCACCCAAAGCCTCGGCCTTCTGGGGCAGCTCTGACTGACTGATGTCCCTCCTGACTGCACCTGCCTAGGTGTCCTCCTCTGTGGCTCCCCGTGGTCCATGGCTCTAGCCTGCACCCGGCTCCAGGCTGGGTGCAGACGAGTTCTCTACTCTGGGCAGCTTCCAGCACTCCCAGGCCATGGAGGGTACAGTCCTCCATGGCTTCTCTCTCTTCGCCAGCATTTCAAGATGGGGAGGTCCCTCGAAGACCTAATGCCTCCACCAGCGCCCGAATTCCTTCCTGCTGTAGTGTCTGTGGATCCCAAGCCAGCAGAACACTTCTCCCTGCTCTCTGGGACCTGAACGGACCAGGGTTTGAGACCACAGCTGAGAATAGTAGCTGATTACTATTCGTTTGTTTCCCCATTGCGTAGTCTTCCGAGAGCCATAGCCGACTATGAGGGTGCTGTGAGCGGCTCCCACTTGCTGAAAACCCCTGCAGGGCTGAGTAAGGGTGGCATTGGGAGGGAGGGCGAGCAGGGGGCCAAGGAGGAGCTGCTGGGCAGTGCGTGAAGGTTAATTTGGGGCTGGAGTTCTGCCAGAATGACAGTGAGTTCCCTAACCCTGGAGGTAGCCACGCTGAAGCTGGGTGACTGTAGAGGGAGATACTACAGAGGGAGGGAATCCGAGTGCTGGAGGAGGGAGGGGCATTAGGCTGTCGGGGGGCCTCTCTGTTTTGAAATACAGTGATGCTTTCGCATAAACTTCTGCCATCTGAAATGCCACCTCTAGACCCATGGGCCCTTAGCCCCTGTAGGCTGTCTCCCAAGGCCGCTGGGTGCACCCTCACCTCACCTCGCAGGTTCATCCGTGGCAGACTGACGCCGCATCAGTGGAAGAGAATGGCGGGAAGCCGACCAGAACGAAGTGCAAACGGCAGGATGCGCTGACTGACTGGCAGCCACTGTGGTGGGTGCTGGTCCCCCAGGGCACCGGCGTGACCTTTTCAGCCCTCACAGCTGGGTCGATGAGGATCCCAGGCACTGTGAGGGAAAGTCACACGGCTGGGGTCACGGCTGGAGCTGGGACTGGAACTCAGACGGTCTGACTCGGAATTCAAGGTCTGGGTCATCGCGGGGCTGCCAAGATGATAGAATGAGTTGAGATCTCGGGAACACAGCGCAGAGGTGACACACAGTAGGTGCTTGGCACGGTGACCTTTGCTACCCACGTCTCTCTGCCCCGGCCTACGCTGTCCCCCTCGCCCGCCCTGTGACTCACCATATCTCACCCTCTCTGGCTTTGTCTCTTTCCCCCTCCCTGCCGCGTCTCTCCCTCTGTGTCTCCTTGTTCTCTCTTTCTCCTCCCTCCTCTGCCCTGTGTCTGGCTCCGTGTGCCTTTCCACCATCCTGTCCCTCCGTCTGTGTCTCCCTGTCCCTTTCCTATCTGTCCCTACCTTCTGACCCCACAGAGCCACATTCTGCTTCCCCTGTCTTCCTGGCGCCTCCAGCCACCAACATGTCCTTTGTCTTTACCAGCCGGTCTCTCTCCCTCTCTCCTTCCATTTATGAGCTTCTGTGTTAGTGGACGGGGCAGCGAGATGGAGGCCACTCACTAGTGACCCATCTCTGTGATCACCTCATTATTTATCACCAGGGATGCCAGCGTTTCCATAAATTACCCCGACCTGGAGCCGCCTGCGCTGGAATCGATAGTCGCCTCTCGCCTAATACCCAATTATTAATAACCACGGGGGGGAAGGGTGGCCAGACATGGCACTCTGGGCCCTTCTCCGGCAGGGGGAGGCTGGGCTGGGAGCTGGCACCCGTGCTGTGAAATGCCTGCCCAGGGCTAGAGATGCGGCCTGCGGAGGGAGCCGGTGCCCCCACATGCTCAAGAGCTGGGCAGTAGGATCTGAGGTCTGAGGGGAGAGGCTGAGTCCGTCTCTGCAGGTGACACCACTGAGGAGCCTGGGGGGCTGGACACTCCTCGCCCAGGGAGTGGAGCTATGTCAGGCCCTCGTCCTGCCCTGTTGCAGGCAGACTGGAGGCTGCCGGAGGCGGGGTGCAGAGAGGGAGCTCAGTATCAGCAGAGAGTGAGGTCCAGACGTGACACCCTGCCCACTTTGAGCCCTGCAGGTGCACTGGGGTAAAGACGGGAAGCTGCAGGTGCTGGTGGCTGCAGGGAGCCCCAGGGACAGGTGCAGGGTCAGAGGAAGGGACAGGCCATCTTGGGGGTGTTCAGGGGGGCACAATCAGGGCAGCCGTCCATGCAGAGAGGGTCAGAAGAGGGCAGAGGCTGAGGCATTGGAAGGCAGAGCCCCTAAAGTCCTTGACTTTGGTTTATGTATACACACACACACACACTCACAAAACCTCAGAGACTCTCCCCACCTTGCATCCTGAGGCACAATCAGAAACACACTTAGCACCTCCACACATGCATCCCATGCACAAGCCAGGGGCATGGAAACACCTTTGCACGCAAGGCCTTCTCACAGATGCAAGCACTCAGACAAATGATTACACACACACACACAAAGACACTGACAAACACAGTCACATATGAGCACATAAACATCTAAACAGAAAAACACACCCATGTTTGTACCTATGCAAAGACCCCTGCAAATACACACACACACACACAGGCGCCTGCACACACAGGCGCCTGCAAACACTGTCCTGGGGTGCTCGCCCTACCCGGCACACACTCCCTTTTATGCACTCAGGGTGCCTGCAGGCCTCTGGAAGCATCTAACAGGCTGGCTGAGGCGTCCTTCAGCTCCGCGCGCAGTCGGTGCCAACACTGCCACCGTGTGGCCAGTAGGGCGCAGTGCACAGGCCACAGGGCTGGGACACCAGGCAGGTGGGGAGACCAGAAGGGGCAGCACCCAGGTCTCGCCCCACATCCTGGGCCTCTCATCTGGATGAGCCTGGCTGCCATTTGGCCACTTCAGAGTGAAGCTGGGCCCCCTCCTGCAGGGGGAGGGTTGGGTCAGGGGGGTCAGCACGGTCCACCCAGCAGGGCCCAGGCTACCCTCTTGGCATCTGCAGCCCAGGGCTGGTAGGCAGGCAGCCCTGTTGCTAAGCTGCTCATGCTGTCTGAAAGAGGCTGGGGTTCGATCTCCACTTGTGACTTCGTTATCCACTCCTCCATCAGTATTTATTGAGGCTGTAGTCTGAGATGGGATGAAAGGCTGGAATGATACATTAGGGAGAGACACAGGCGAGTCCCTGCCCTAAATGTCAGGCCACACTGAAGAGATAACACAATTTAAGAAATCGCCTTTAGTGTAAGTCCTATTGGAAGTTTCCTGAGTCGCTCCAGTGATGGTAAATGTAATTACTGCCACAGAAGAGGGCAGGGGGAGCGAAGTGGAATGTGAAAGGGTGAGTATCAATTAGGTTGCTGAAGAGGTTGCACCCAGAGGTTGTACAAAGGCCCTGAGGCAGGAGGGAGCATGCCTGGTGGAGAAATCCACAGGCCAGGTGTGTAGAGCAAGAACCGGGAGGTGAAGGATGTGAGTTAGGGTGGAGGAGCCAGGGAAGTGGGCAGACCACATGGCGCATGCCATGTGTAGGGCAGGGCCCTGGAACGTGCTCAGAGGAGGAGGCAGCAGGCAGAGGAGTGAGCCCGGAGTACACAGAGGCACAGATGTCCTCCAGGGCCACCCCTGCCTCAGTATCTCCTCTAGATCTCCCCAGGGATGGACTCCCCGGGGACAGTGGTATCTGGGAGGCCCTTGCACAGGTCTCTGTCCTCTATGATGCAGCACCCAGTGACACGGGCCACCAAGGTTGTATCATTATCTGCTGTGCCACAGGGGAAACTGAGGCTTGGGGAGATTAAGTGACATTTTGAGAGCAGTGCTGGGATTTGAGACCACAGCTGACCCAGAAATGAGGTTCTTATTTTGTTAATCTTCAGAGCAGGAAGTGGAGTTAATCACGTATCTCAGCTGTAGGCACAGTCTCCAGGCAAGATCTGTCTTCTGCCCTGTTACCAATAAAAGACTGATAAGGGTCAACCTTTCCTGCAGTTCCAGGGTGCATTAGCTTCGTGATAGAAGACACAAGGGGACACCCAACGGTGGTTTCAGGGATAGTTCCTGTCCTTGTGTTTGTATCTGAATGATAATCAAAAGTTTGTGCCTTTCAGTGAGAAATAAATGCATTATGATATATCAATTTCATGGACTACTATGCAGCCATTAACATCAGTAATGAGCATGTTCCAATTCTTTTAAAAAATAGGCCAAAATTAAAGCAGTACTGATGAACCATACACAGTGATGCACCTATAGACCCAGCTATTTGGGAGGCTGAAGCAGGAGGATTGCTTGAGCCCCCAGGAGTTCAAGGTTAGCCTGGCAACATAGGAAGACCCTGTTTCTTAGAAAAAAAAAAAACCCATAGTACCCACAGAGATTTTCATTTTGAAAAACATAAATATACGTACATGTTATACTTTCTCGGTTCTAAGATGTGCAGGTTTTTAAATTTCTAAATCAGGATGTATACTGTAATTAATATATATGTTTAATGCAGTCATTCTTTTCTCCCTAAGAACCATGTAATTAAATCAATGATGCATCCTGTAGTCATTGTTGTCCTAGAACCAAGCAAAAACGTATGTATGTATATTACATGCACATGTATGAAAAATTCCAGAAAGCTAGAAACCGGAATATTAAAAGTCATTAATTCTGGGTGATTTTCACTTTCCTCTTTAAACCTTCCTGTACAATCTGGATTTTATAAACTGAGCGCAAATTACTTATATAATGAGGAAAAAAGCTATATTTATTCTGTATTGCAGAATAAAACAAAGGCTCAGATTAAAAAAAAAAAACTGAAAAAGCCAACGCTTCTCCTACACGGCAGGTCAGAACAATTGCTGAATAGATCCCCAGACACATGCTGGAGGAACCCGAGAGCAGGAGATAGGGAGGCAGGGGGACTGGGGAGCAGCCGGCCTCCCAAGCCAGGAAGGATGTGGGCAGACGGAGAACCGGCCTGGGCACCACAGGGGCAGGGGATGTCCCAGGAAAGCCCTGGGGCTCAGGACCTGGAGAATGATGGGAGAGGGTGTTTCAGTTACCTTCTGCTGTGTAAGAAGCAGCCCCAACACTTAGTGCCTTACGATAGCAGTGATGATTTACTGCACTCCAGGGTTTGGCAGGATCAGCTCATCTTAGCTTCACGGTGTCAACTGGGGTAGAGGACTCCCACACCTGGCAGGTGACCTGGCGCTGCTTATGGACACAACGCCTGCGGTGGCCTCTCCACATGGCTGTTGGCCTCCTCACAGAATGGCCACTGGATTCCAAGGGTGGCCATCCCAAGAGAGCAAGGCGGAGGTACATAGCATTTGTACAACTCAGCCTCGGGAGTTTGTCTGTCAAGGCAAGGGGAGGAAAGAGTGTCACTACCAGACCGTAAGAAGTGTGAGAAGATCTCATGGGGTGGGATATACACTGTAGCTGACATCTTTGGAAAATGCAGCTGGTCATAGTGTTGCTCTTACTATCCCCATTTTACAGACAAGGAAATGCAGGGGGAGAAACATCTTAAGGCTAAGACCACGGAGCTTGTAAGTGGGGGTGCTATATTATGAAGGGCCTTGTGTGCCAAGTACAAGGTCTATATTTAAAGCAGGTGGGCAAACGAGAGCCACTGAGCTTAGTCGGAGCAGAGAGCTACATTCTAGGAAAATCGCTCTGGCTACAAAGAGAAAAGGGCAGAGAGGAAGGCGGTCTGGAGCCTTAGAGGAGGCCACAGGGCTGGGAGAGGGCTGAGGGCAGGCCCCGGGCAGGGCCTGGGGGCCGGGAGGGAGGGTCCTGCCGCCTCTCCGCTGAGGCCCCTCCGAGATCCACATCCACGGGCGGCTCCCCCAGACCTTCCAGCCGCAGGACAAACGGGCCCTTCGCGTCTGCTAAACGAACAAATGAGCAAGTGAGTGAGTGAGGTCATGAATAGGTAGTGGGCGGCAAAAGAAAACTTACTAAGAAAGCAGGGGAGAAAAAGGCAAATATGACTTAAACATAAAACTACGAGGACTCGCAGATGTAGGGTCCTACCTGGGCGGTGACCGGAAGAGTCTCAGACACTCCGCAAATGGGCGGAAGGAAAGAAAATACCCTGCACCAAATAGG